>JABFAK010000259.1:0-171238 GCA_013266265.1 Fusarium sp. NRRL 66182
TTATATTTATAAATATTTAATCTTTTTAATTTAGGCTATTTAAATACCTAATTTAATATTTTTTATTAGTCTAGGTATTTTTAAATATTTATTTCCTTATATTAGATACCTAAAGATACCTATAAGCTAGGTATTTTAAGCTCTATATTAAGTAAAGGGGAAACGAAAGCAAAGTACATGCTCTGAAGCTTACTAGATGTGTGCATCTAGATCCAACGTGGCCAACCGGCGTGGCACATTTACAAATACGTAAAGTGAGACATTACAGCCTGCAGGGCCAAGAAGAAGATCTGGGGTATGGCTATATTGAGGCAGAGCTTACGTCTCGGGCTCGCGTTGAGCATCTACATCCGATTGCAGTGGAGAAGATGGTGACTGCGTCAAGGCTCGCTCTTAAAGGCTTCCTCCGAAAGGCGAGGATGCTCATTTCTCACATTGCCGTGCACAATAGCCTGGATGCTGACTGTGTTTCAGCGACCTTGTCGGCTTCAGGCATTCCATAGGGGGTCACCAGCCTGATCTCTCTAGGCTGTCTATTGCCGGCACATACTGACACGGAATGTCCTTCATCTAACCTGTGCTAATAACTAAAATCGACATTCGCAATGGGGCTGGTGGAGCTTGGGATGCCATTCGATCCTGTCGAGCGGGCATCGTTGGTCGTTCTATCAGCTTCTTGAGAAGATCTGGCGTTGTTGGATGCTGGGTTGGTGGATTGCAGCAGCCCAACCTGTGGCCCATTTGCTGTCCAGCCCGTACTACGCATCTCCTGGAAGCTCCAGCTAGGGTTGAACCCTGGGCTGTCCCACGCATGTCTCACTCTCTCATACATCTCGTCTATCTGTTCCAGCGTCATTCTGCTCGTCTCATATACCATGAACCAGACAAAAGCGATGGCGATGACGCAGAAGGAGCCCCATATGAAGAAGATCTTGAGTCCAAACGCATCGGCGCCTCTTCCTAGGATAAAGGGCGGCGCATATGCTACTGCAAAGTTGAGCAGCCAGTTTGCCGTGGTCGATACCGACATGGCCTTTGCTCGGACTTTGAGGGGGAATATCTCCGAGGTGACTACCCAAGCAACTGGTCCCCAAGATGATGCGTAGAAGAAGACGTTGATGGCACAGAACACGATGAGAACCATGTTGGAGACACTTCCAAGATCCCTCTCTGCAATTGCATCGTTTGCTGTCGATACGGCTGCAATGGCAAACTGACATATTGCCATACCTAGAGCGCCAGCCATGAGAAGCTTACGTCTTCCCCATGATTCGATAACGACAAGGCCGGGTATTGTGGAGACGGAGTTGATGATGATCATAACGAGGTTTATGATAAACGGATTGCTGATGCCCGAAGTGTTGAAGAAGGTTGTGCCGTAGTACATTACAAAGTTGATGCCAGTCAACTGCTGGAGCATCTGCAGCCCACATCCCGTGAGGGTCCGGCGCCCTAGGTAAGGGCTTCCTATGAACAAGTCCTTGTAGGTATCGTGGCCTAGGGTTAGTTCGTATTCGTGGTTGGCGATGATTTCTTGGAGCTCACTGACAAGAGCGGGATGCGTCATGTCGAGCCTGCGGAATCGGCTCAGAGAAAGTCCTGCATCCTCGTTGCGGCCTTTCTTGACGAGGAAACGAGGCGTCTCGGGCAATAGGAGGATACCACTCGCAAGGATGAAGCCGGGTACGAGTTGAAGGCCGAGTGGGATGCGGTATGCGGCATCACTGTCTATGCCAGACGTGATGACGTTGATAATGGTTGCAGCAAGGATCCCGATGGTGATCGAGAGTTGGTAGGCGCAGATTATGCTGCCTCGTATCCATTTCGGTGCTGTCTCGGATTGATAGAGAGGGACAAGCACAGATATGGCCCCTACAGCGACGCCAGCTAGAGCTCTGTGACGAGTCCATCGTAAGTATCTCGGATGAGAGAGTGAGTGGGCTTCCATATACAACTGGGGACTCACCTCCCAACTAGTAGCATCGGTGTTGCCAGTGCACATATCTGAAAGATGGCACCGATGCAGAACGTGCCGACGGCTATGAGTAATGTTTTTCGTCTTCCGAGGCTGTCACCGGCCGGAGCTGCTGCGAGAGAGCCAACGACAGCTCCACCGCTGAGGATAGCTACGATGAGTGAAGAATCCTCGGGGCATAGGTCCACATGGCCATGGTCATCCCTACAGCTTTGGTCGGTGCTGAACTGGCTCTTGAAGACGTCCATGGCAAGGATGCCATTGATGACCCTGAAATTGTTGAGAAAAAGGCGAGGTTAGCCAGAGCCATGAGCTATGGAATGGGTATGTCGTTGAGGCATGGAGGCTTGATATGGGAAGTGGAAAGTGAATCACTGTTAGACACAAGAGCTGTTGATCTTACTCAACAAGTACAATCTCATCAATCGAGTAATCGAGATAAAGATCGAACGGCACAGTTGTGTTGTCGCTGCCGCCATCTATTCATGCAACCAGTTGGCAAGTCGTGTTGTACCCATCTACGCCGCATGAGACAGCACCAGGACTTCAGAAAGCAGACATGCGAGAGATTTTTATTCAACTCACCCCAGGTCATAGCCAAAAAGCAACCCGCCTGACGCCACAAACAGTCCGACCATAATAGCTCGTACCGAGGAGCCAGCAAAGTTCTCGGGCTTGTGCCAGCCCATGGCAAGGACCATGATGAGGGATCATGGAAGTGGACTGTTTATTGGCAATTGATCGCTGGCGGTATGTAGATGAAGTGTGAAAGAGAAGTGACCAACTGACCAGTGCTCAGGGGAATGCTGAACCACCAATAAGGGGACCATGATGTGATGCGGAGTAGCCCGAGTGACGATTGGTGTACTTGCGGGCTTGTCAGCTGGACTATGCCCTTCAAGCAGTAGTGCAGGCTGGGGGAGAAAAGACTTGGTTGTATTCCCTGTACGTTCCCACCGTGGCCATCAGCTACGGCTGTTAAAGCTGGGGTTGTCAGACCCCCTTGATGCCGGACTCTCGGAGTTTCCACTCCGACTGAAGAGGGCATTACGCGTCAGGACGCGTTCGTAGTTGCGGTGCGCTTACTATCACTTGAGAGCTATTGTCTACGCTGCGTCAAACCCGCCAAGAGTATCGTCTATTGCTTCAATATCTATATCTACGAGTCCACGGTGTAACGCTTTCATGACACATTCTAGGCTTTACAACTTGCCATCATCAAAAGTCTCAAACTTTTCACTGATAATCCTTCTCGTCAATTCCATCAGCTGCTCACCAAGCTGCTCGTTCTGCGAAAGCTCATTACCCGGCTCTGGAACCGCAGGAGGGCAAAGATACTCTCCCGACTTGTCGGTGACAGTCGCAGCATACACTGAGCTAGTGGCGCCCTGGAATTGGTCCTTCTTGAAAGCGTCCATGCCAGCCGACATGGCGTAACCTGCGAGCGGGTACCTGTAGCGTGCATTAGAATATGTCCAGCCAAGAGGATGGGGAAAGGGATTGCACTCACGCCTCGTGAATGTGTTCAGTGCTCTGTCTCGTACTGACGAATCCCGGATGAGTAGCATTCATCAGCACCTTGGGGAATCCGGCCTTGGTAACGTGGCGATCAAAGTACCGGGTGTACAACATGGCGGCCAGCTTGGATCGACCATATTGAGGGTTAGGTCCCAGGTCCTGGTTAAGCTCCTCTAAGCTCGCAAACTTGACATCGCTGGGTGCTCCCTGGTGAGCGTTGGAGGCAAGGTTGACGATTCTAACTGTGCCATGCTGCTCGGCCGTCTTCTTGAGCAGTCCGAGTAGGTAAGAAGTAAGAAGAACATGACCAAAGTGGTTCACAGCCATGTGTTGATCAACACCATATGTTGAGAGTTGATGCGTCATGATGCCACGGCCTGCGTTGTTGACTAGAATATCCAGACGATCCGTAGAGTTCTTGATCTTTCCAGCCGCCTTCTTTGTCTCAGCCCAGTTGCTCAGATCACACTTGATCCATTCAGTGCGATCTGCCTTGTCTCGGCCAAGCTCCTGGGCGACAGCTTTCCTGGCGCCGTTGACAATCTCTTCCGATAGGGAGAGAATGAAGAGTTTGCTGATGTTGTGATCAAGGAGAGTGTGAGTAACGCCATAGCCGATACCTTCACTGCCACCAGTCACAACTGCGACCTTGCCGGAAAGATCGGGCGTCTCTGCAAGCGAAAACTGGTGAGTAGCGAGCTGTTCAGCTTTGCCGCCAAAGTTCTCGGCCAGCGTGTTCTGTGAAGCGTCAGTGTTTGTCAGGACGGACCGTTGGGGTTGGCTTACCTTGACGCTATCGATCACGGACGACATAGTGCGTATCTGTTTTCCTTTCCAGAATAGAGGAGTGTTTCTCTGCAGTTGGATAATCGGGGTCCTAGGGATGATTGCTCGAGAATGTCGGTATAATAACCTAGAGGTAGCTCGTTTAGCTGAAGAAAGACTGAGAGCTTTCATCTCAAGGAATATTGATTGAATAAAAATCTACCACGTTCAACAGAAGACGTTCAAGTCTTACATATAGTTAACCGGTGATACAAGACATCATGAATCACCACTCTCCACCTAATCAATGACGCACATCTCTTCGCCATGATGCTGACGGGTGGCTCCCAAGTCTTTTGAGTCAAATGCAGTCATGAAAACATGTGTGGCTTGGATTGTGCATTTCTTTTTCTTTGCCAGGGTATGCAGTAGCTTGACAAGTACGCGGTGAGACGGGTTGGTCTCGCGGGAGGGGAGCAATGCCCGCGCTTATATCACGCTCCTTTGTGTATTTACAGCGTTATCCGTAAGACTCCGATATTTCTCAGTAATTACTTTTTCATCCTTCAGGATCTGCTTTTATAATTCGAGGTAGTTTACATTTAATTTACCCCTTTTGCACAAAATCTCACCAGCACCATGGAATTCACAATACACTAACTAGCCTCTACCAAGACCAGTCTCATTCACTACTGAAAAACAAATCGGAAAGCTCATTTGTACTATAATATTATGATTAAGGGAATCGCGAGTTGGTAGCTACACTGATCCTGCTGTTGCCCATATCCTACACATATCACCGGTTATCATTCGTCTACATAAACAGAGCCACAGCAGCTGGAACAGCCATCAAGAGGCCACTGCGTACCACAGAACCGCCACTGACAGAGACGGGAGGGGAAGAAGGAGCACTACCAACTGGAGTGGCAACAGGTGTAGGAACCTCAGGAACAACTGCTGGGGTGGAGATGATTGGGTGAGGAATGGGAGTAGAGACAACTGGAGGAACATACGATCCAGTAGTGATGGCGACACCAGGGACCGAAGTGGAAACAGTCCCGTTCCCATGAGGGTAGGGGACGCTCTGAACAGGAGGAAGCACGGGCTTGTCAGCGGTGGGCTCTTCGGGGATCGAGACCACAGAAGTGGGAGCCTGTGGCACACGGGCAGTGGGAACAGCATAGCTGGGCGTTTGTTGAGCCTCAGTATTGGGGGTGTCAGAGCTAGGCGCCTCAGGAACCTTGGCAGTAGAAGCAACAGCTGGAGAGCTAGAAACTTCAGGGACCTTGGCGGTAGAAGCACTAGGAACCTCATATTCCTCCGTGCTGGGGACGGAGGTTGTCACGATCTGGAAGCCAGAGGTAACCTCTGAAGGGGCGGCAGTGCTCTTGACAGGCTTCTCGGACGAGGGGCAGTAGGTCGTTGTGTCGACGATAGTGACAGTTGGGGCAGGAGGAGCAGTGGTAGGGGGCTGGAAAGTGCTGGTGGTGGGCGTCTCGCAGGGCACAATCGTGGTGAGGGTGTCAGTGACAGTGATGACAGGCTCAGGAGCGGAGCTGGCGTGAGCTGTGGTGGTGGCGGGAACAGCACCGCTCTCGGTGGCAGGGCAGACATATGTGCTCTGGACGATGGTGGAGGTGATAACCTTCTGGGTGTAGCGAGCAGGGCAGTTGATGACCGACGCAGCACAGCTGGTCACGGTGTAGACGTGGGTAGAGGTGACAGTGCTGGTGACGTCGCCAGTCACAGTATCTTTGCCGCTGCTGGAAGTGACGGTGTCAACGGGGTAATCAGTAGGTGTGGTCTCGGGGCCAGCAGGGGAGCTGGAAGTGGTAGCGTCGTCGCCTACGGGGTAGGAACCTGATGGACCAGTAGCCTCGGGATCAGCAGGGGAGCTGGAAGTGGTAGCAACAGAGCCGACGGGGTTGGTAGGATCCTCGACACTTCCGGTAGCAGGAAGAGTCGAGAGCGAGATGACCTCGGTGTCGGTGTTGGATCCGGTGTTGCCGTTGCGCTCGAGGAAGACACCGGTAGAACCGCGATCAGGCTGGCAGGACTTGGCCTTGGCCGCAGTGGCAAGAGTAATTGTCAAGGTGGGAGCAAGGCTGATGTCGAGGATATCGCCAACTTCAACATCAAGCTCAACAGCAAGACCAAGGGTGAGAGCAATCACCTCGGAAACAGAGATGGCGCAGTTGTCGGTGCCAATCAGAACAGCAGTGTACTCGAAAAGACTGACCCAGACAGCGATCTTGGCACCAGCCTCAATTTCAAGGACAGGGATGTCAAGGTCAGCAGCGAGGTCAACTTCAGTTCGCAGGCGGAGACCAAGCTGAAGTGCCACCTCGCTAGACAGGTCAGCATCAGCGGTGACGCCAATGGGCAGAGCCTTGGTGACAAGACCCTCGAGAGAAACATCGACAATCTCCTTGGTCAAAAGAGAAATCTCGACATAGGCCTCCTGGCCGAAAGCGAGGTAAACTCCAGCAGAGAGGTCGATGGCAGCATCTACTCCGATGACGAGATCAAGGGCGAGGGCAGCGCCAGCACTTCCCTCAAGAAGCCCGGGGATCTCAAGGTCAAGAGCGGGGGAAGCGAAGAGTTCGATGGATTCGTGGACAGCAGCCGAGGCAGAGATATCAACTTCGATGTAAGCCTTGATATCGCCGAGGCCCACTCGGACTCGGGGCTCCTTCAGGAAATCCTTGACGAGCTCGAGCTGGACATGGCCAGAGACCTGAGCCTTGGGCAAGTTAAGACCAAGGCTGATGGCAGACAAAGAGTCGGTTGCCGGGGCGGCGATGCTGTGCTGGTGTTAGCCATGACGTGGTATGCAGTGCTGACTGAATGCATACCCTTTGAAAAGAATGTGGTTCTTCCAGCTGTTGGCCAAGCTGCAGGTCGATGGGACGATGCTGCTGTGCTTGCGGCCGAGGCCATCAAGCTTGTCGCCAACTCCCCCAAGTTTGCTGCCGATTTCGCCAACTGGCTTGTCTCCGAGTCCATCAACAGCCGGCTCATCTCCTCCAAGACCACCAAGCGGCTCATCCACAACCTTTCCGAGCGACAAATCACCGCCAAGACCCCCGGCTCCAGGGAGAAGGTGAGGAGAGGCCTGGGCCAGAGCCACAAGACCTCCCAGAGTAGGAAGCAAACTAGAAAAGTGCATAGTGAATATCCTAAAACAGAGTAAAGAGTGACTGGAGCAACAACGTCTCCAAGAGTAAAAGAGAGCGACAAGAAAAGAGTGCTAACAAGACTGCAAAGCAAGTGAACAAGACCCAAGCAGACCGGCAGCAGATGAGGTGTATTCTTATGCAACTGCTACTTCATACTAGGGGCCACAGGTATAACGAGAAGCATGGCATCCTATTGGCAGCGGTCCGAATCCCCTTTCCAGAGTGGCACGGCAGAAGGAAGTGAGTGGAAAGCAATCACAATTATATCCGGTGATCACTATTTCAGACCCTTGGAGATTTTCAATGCCGCTTTTCTGCAACGGGTAATTCTCCTGTCAACCAAGTGCCGCTAAACGTCGCTTGCGAAACAAGGTAGTAGCAGGTGGCCTCGATGATCGTCGGAACCGCTCGACGTCGGGGATTTTATCTGCAGCAGAATTAGTTGTGTCAGTTGCTTACCACGTGCTGCCGAAGCGTTCCTTGTTTATCAGTACGTCATATTATAGTCCATGTTGCAGTCGTCGATCTTGATAGAGATGATTGGGTGCCTCGACTTTTGAAACCGTAGTCGTCTTCAAGGTCACATCCGAGGTGTTGTGCTTTGAAGCCAAGTTTGCTTGCATGCGAGTCTCGGACCCTCTGGCCTCCTTTAAAGCTATCTTGCAAGTCTTGCTTTAGCTGATCTCATACCTACTTGGACCTAGTAAGTGAAGAAGAGTCTGTGCTTATATCAACTGACTGCTGGCTAGGTATCGTGCGTTGTCACCGACCGAGGCTAGAGAAAATGCTATAAATCAAGCTCACAGGAGAGGGAGAAGCTGCCTGAGGAACAGTTAAGAATATCGAAATATAGACGCACTGGTATCTCTCTGTGAAAGCTGACGTCTAACCTAACATAATACGCTGCATACCGTAAGAATTTCTCATCTTCTTTCCAGCCTCTGCAAGATGGTCAAGGAGAAGAAAGATATTTCATGATTAATCAACCGTAGATTGTCCTGTAAGATGCACCAAAGGATAAGCAGGGGCTGGTGGATTAGCGCGATGTGACTGTCGATCCTGACTTGGCGGTGTTGATGACAGGCCACACATGACCTTTCTCATGATTCTCACCGTAGTTCGTACGGAGTAAGATTGCTTGTCGAGGGACTGATAAGTATGATGTCTTTTTTTTTAATAATAATAATATCTATGTCTTATTCTGGCGAGATGCTCAGACTATATGTCTGAGATTTGACTGGTGAATTACAGTCGTAAATGGCCTGCGCTGGTCACCTCCCGCCCTATGATGAGGAATCAGAACCCTCATCTAACGGTAGGGAAATGTTAGCTTGAACTATTAACAGACGACGAGGTCTCTACCAGTATCCAGGTAAGATAATAGCTTGGCTACTCTGGTTCTTCAAAAGAGGTTTATAGCAAGTACATAGGATACCATAGGGCACTATAACTATCGGGTCGAAAGCTTGGATGAATAAAAGACCACAGTACCATGTACTCAATGGATAACTGCTCAGGAGGTGAAGAACACCCTTTCAGGGGTATCTGGCCACCAAATCTGACAAATAGTCCATTAGAGGACTTCTCTAGACGTCTCGCCGTAGTTTTAAGCACCTTTTGGAATGTGTCACTAAACCCTTTCAACCACACAGGTTTATCGTTTTGAAGCCAACCGCCTCCAGAGCCACTCAACTTAATGGACTTGCCACCTGGTGGTCCTGCACTAGATGGGCCTGCAAGAACAAGGGCATTGGAACGTCTAAGAGTTCCCCTGGCAGATATCAAGAATGGCATGGAATATACCGCGTTCAGGATCACGCATGAGGGTGTGTAATTTGCCTAAGAAATGAAATCAGAAGCCTGGGACGGTCTAAGCTAGAAAAATACGGCAACTAATATTGCTTTATCGTTACGATAGGCATTGGCGGCGATATTGGCCTTTGACAAACACTGCATATGACTTTTGTCTGTATAGTCCCTGCTTCATATGCGGCTATGTAGAGTGATGTCTTGATAAGTTAACTAGCCTAGTTAGTTCTCTCCATAGTCTGCCATTACTGTATTAGCAATGATAAACAACGTGCGGAGGTCGCAGCGCAGAATCCTTTCATGTACTGGTTTTGAACCGAGAGGGGAGTAAGAGTTGGGGTTATTTCTTCACCTCGAAATATCACATACTTACCTTGCATATGCGTCACCGGACTCACGCCATCACAGCCGGCCTAGTCATGATGCTTTCAGCTAGTAGACGACTCCTGGGCGCTACCCCGTTGCAGCTTGCATTATTGTGGCCGGGCCGCGCGGACGCCCATCAGATGAAAACCAATCTGCCTCTGCTTAAGCCTTGAGGGTTAGAATCTTGTTAGAATCGTGTCTGGGAAGGAAAACACGCGAGCTAATAGCGTGAAAATTCCCAGCGGCTGGCTGAATTCGGAGAAACGACAATATATGATCACAACATTCATCAGCCTCTGTTTTCTTAGCGCAGCCCATAGACCATACCGCCCACTGGTGCCACGACTATTGCTAACGTACGGTCTGTAAGATTTGTGGCTGGCTGAAACGGCTCAGCTTGCTTGTCGGCTGCATATTGTGTGGCCAAAGGCAGTCTCGAACTCGGAAGAGGCTGAGAGTAGTCTAGTGTGCATGCCTGTCTCACCTCCATAAACTCGAATAATGGTCTCGATGGGCAAAAGTTCGTAATGAGAAAGCATCGTTCCGTGCTTGGTTCCTATAAGATCCAAGTGCTGATCCCACGAGTTGGTCCTGGAGTAATCCATCGCCTACCATTATACCCTTCCAAACTTCAGACTCTCAGAGCCATTGCACCAACAGCTCGTCTCCGGACTTCAAGTTTTCCTCCTTTAACCAGCTGGCAATTTGATTTACCATTGAACCAGACACTTCTTGCTTACGCTACCTGTCCCCTTGCGTGAAGAAATCAACGACTCCAGATTTCGTGTCTTGATTACAGGTATGTCTATTCTTTGCTGAGGTTTATTCTCTTTCCAACTAGAGCATTTACAGCAGAGACAATGGATGGAGGTGACCAACTTGGGGAGCATGTTGTGCAGGTCGATGAAACCTGGCAATGTTGGTGGCTTGCACTGCTCGAGGTCGCCCGGATTAGTGGCAAGCTTAAACCACTTTTTGAAACTAAAGGCAATGACTTTTACGATTATCGGCACCCACCCGCGTCCTCAGAGCCAAGAGCGATCCCTGAAGCAGGAGAGGTGCCAGCTAACGTGGTCTATATCCTGAATGGCGAGCCGATCCCAGAGGACCAAGTACCAAAACCCCTCTCTAAAGAAGCCCCCCTAGGCCGATGGGTTTATGGACCCGTTTGGCAGAGGAAGATCATGTACTATCTTCTGGACAGAGACAACAACCGGGCTTGGTCTAAACCCGATGCAATAGTTGTTATACCTGGGCGATCCTTTGCCCTGACAAATTTGCTCACGTACTTGGGTATAACTGGCATCACCTTTGGTACGCCGTGGTCAAACAACGGCTTGAAGCTCAAGGAGGCGTTGAACGAACTACCACAAGGTCAGAATGTGCTTGCGGATAAGACCAATACGGGAGGCAGGACAGGGCACTCGATGTCGGGCATCGTGGGATCACAAGACGCAAGTGGTTCCCCCGGGGACAGCATCTGCACCTATAATCAGTCTTGGTCAAAACAGGACTTTGTCACATTTGACTTGAAGGAAGATTCTGGAAAGTACATCTTGGTCAGCGAGTCTGGGGACAAACTCAGTTGGTTTATGCCTGTCATGATAGCTTCTTAGGATAACAAGGGGAATGAATGTCTGGATTCAAGAGACTGTCACATTTAGTAGAGATTCAACATTGTCAAACGCGTTGAGCATGCCAGATCTATGTGAAGCTTATGATGTTCAAGAGCAGATAGGGAACAAGGCGCATAGTGTTGGTGATGAACGTAGCAGTCAATATAATGTCGATTGACAAGCACATAAAAGAGGAGATATATATAGTTGGTGAATTTATACAAAAGGTAATAATGATATGATTACCTCTATCTATGTTGTGCTTCTGCCCGAGAAGCTTGTTCCTTTCTCCAATATTGGTAAATATCAGTTTCTTTCTACCTAAATGTTATACAATTGCCAATAAGCTTTATAGCTTCCCACCGAAACAAGACCTTGTTTTCTGCAGTTGTTTGAACCTGTTCTCCCGCCATAAGATCAACCGTCTCAAACAAGGCTTCTATCACTAGTGGCAAATCTGTGCCAGCATTCATTGTAAGACTATTCGTAATGGTGGGTGGTTGAAATTCCATACCACGGATGGCAATCCATCAATTGAATGATATTTCCCCCAGAATACGTATCTGTTGCGAGAAGTATAAGCAGCCAATATACTTTTGTCGACATCTCAGGCCGTCCTTATTAATACGCTTAAAATCAGTTCAAAGCCAGTCTACCCAGCTAGAGCTACTCGTTCCGTTAAGCAACCGACACGGTTATCTAGAGGTCCTCGTTTCGTAGCTCTTCCTTTTTAGGAACACCGTCAAGACCTTCAAAGAGGTCAACTCCCCAGCCCTCTCCAGGGTTCAGTAGTCGGTACTTCTTATCCTGTGCGGCAACTTCTGCCAGCTCTTGGTCGGTAAACTTGATCTCGGTAGAACCAAAGTTCTCGTCGATATACTTTTCATGCGTGCTCTTGGGGATTACAACAGTTCCTCGTTGCTGTCCCCACGCGAGCACTGTCTGAGCGACCGTGGCGTTCTTGCTTTCGGCGAGCTTCTTCCAGAAGGCATCATGCAAGATGCTCGGGATGTCCGGGTTGTACGTAGGGTTGGTGTTTGCAAGTGGTGAGTAGGCGATAACTTTGATCTTCTCCTCGGCATGAAAGTCGACAAAGGACTGCTGCTGGAGGTAAGGGTGTGTCTCAAACTCGTGGGCATATGGGCGGATGGTGGCGACGTCGAGAATCTTCTTGATGTCCTTGGGCGCAAAGTTGGATATGCCGATGTGACGGGTCAGACCAGCGCGGACAAGCTCTTCCATAGCAAGCCAGGTATCAACGATTGAGGTGTCGTCCAGCTCCTTGGTGCCAGGGACAAAGGCCACGGGCCAGTGAATCAGGTACAGGTCAAGATACTCGATGGCGAGACTGGCGATGGACTTTTCGATGGCCTTGCGTACCAGCTCAGGACGGTGATCCGTGTTCCAGAGCTTGCTGGTCACCCAAATCTTGTCTCGCGAAACGCCAGAGGCCTTGATGCCCTCGCCAACTTCATCTTCATTGCGGTAGATGGCAGCGGCATCAACGTGGCGATAACCACCCTTGATAGCATATTCTACTGCGTGAGCGACCTGAAGGTTGGTCAATGAATAGAACCAGCTACGGTTTGAGATACGGGACTGACCTTTCCTTTATCTGCTAGCCAAGTCCCCAGTCCAAACGAAGGAATCTCGTTGTGGGACTGGGTGCTGTTGCTAAGCGGCAAAACGGGGGCCTCGGAGGACGTGGCCATGGTCAGAAGAGTATACGTGACTACACTCACGACTGTGAGGAACGAAAATGCTTTGACGAAGCCCATGGTTGCGGGCAATCGGTATAATAATGGGCGATGCGTAGAGTTGCTGCTTGTATGAGGACGCGTCTGTGACTTTTTCCCCCTCAACGAAGGTGCCTGATAGTGGATTTGCCCAGCACAACATACAAGGATTTCATTACATCATTACATAAGCGTCTTGGCGGTGGCTCAGCGGTTATGACGACGTGACTGGGATCAAGGTTTATCTGTCTGTCTATGACCGACATATCTGTAGTTACATAGTTTTAACCTGTTGCTAGAAGGATAATAGAAGTTTGTGGCTGTTTATGAGGCTCAGGCATTGGACTGTAGAATCTAGATCCCTGTCATCACCAGTTTTGAAGGACCCTAGTACATGGTAGACTCGTAGAGCTGATAATAAATACCTGGATGCAGTTACTTCAGAATAATCAAGCCGTGAGATACTGAATCTTGGACTCGGGTTGTTATATTTAAGGGTTAGTAAACAGTATAGCCGCTGTGTTATAATTAAGTTGGATCAACACTATATCTTGGCTAGTTGTCCATCTCTTCATCTACGTCTAGATCAAGGTCTTTCGGAGATCTAAAGTACGAAACACGACTCGACTCCTAGACCTGCCTATACTCTTCAAATCGAATATGGACGACATCCTGACTCATAGTGTTCCCCAGAAGATTGCAAGAAAATCAACAGTTGTATTTTAGCATCTGATAGGCATGTCAATCCAACTCGTCTAAGGAATAACCTCCGTCTATAACCCTCCCCCAAAAAAAGCCAAAAGCGCCCTTGCATGTCATTTCTATTGCTAAAGAGATGATGGTGATGATGCTGGATTTAGTGTCCGCCACCAGAGTTGGCGTTGTCGGCGCAAGACCAGGCGCCTGAACCACCGTCAGAGAGGAATGTCTCCCTAATACCAACAATGGAACCGTATGTGCCGGCAACCATCATAAAGGTACCAGACACAATGACAAAGACACTCCAGCCAACCATGAAGCACCACTTGAATGATTTGGCCTTCTTGCCCTCAGTCCAGTTGTCGTATAACCACATAGCGCCATATGGCTGGAAGCACATCAGGGTGCCAAGCAGAGCTCCGATGAGAGAAACGAGGCCACCAAACACGGGAATGGCACTGGCAATGATGTAGGCAATAAGGGTGACGCCTCCGGTGCAGGCCAGCCAAGTAGCCCAGTGAACGACACCGTTAGAGTTGAGGTGCTTGGTTCCGCGCAAGAGACGGATGAAGAGATATTTGGCAGGGATCTTCGAGGGGTTAGCATATGATGAGCTTTGAAAGACGTACGAGTCACTTACGTGGGTCATGAGCATGGCGGTAACAATAAGTCCTGGTAGGGCAAATCCGTAACAGACCTTCTTCATAAGCGCACCCGCAGATCCGAGAGCAGGCGACGCAACGTAGGAGCCGCAGTAGTAGTAAACCACGATACCGATAGTGATGTATGTGACTGTCACGATCGATTGGCAAGTCAGGAGTGATCGGGTGTAGTTCTTCGGCTCGCGCATCTCTGCTGCAATCTGGAAGAAGGCCGGGGTGCCTGAAAAGGCAAAGATGTGGGATGAGACGGCGGTGATGCCGTCGACAAAGCTTGGGCTGTTTGTGATTTTATAATCAGATTCCCAATGGCCCTCACTCGGCGCGTCTGCCGGACGGTCCTGGACACCAACTGCGACGGTAACGCAGAAGACTGCCGACAAGGTCAGCATGACTATAAGAATGCCGACAAGATAACCTTGAAGACTCACTGGCTGTCATGATGCAGACAAGACCGATCCACGCGAGCCATCCGATCCGGCCCAGAGTCCGGATGCTGGCGAAGAAGAAGCCAAGAACAGCGGCGACGGCGACGAAAACGGCGGTACAGGCAGCGTGTGAAGAGACAGAGTTGAGGCCGATAGAAATTCCGAGCATCGCTGAGCCAGCTACGAAGATCCAGTCTAGAAGCCATCATCAGTACACGTCAGCACGGAAATGCCAGGTCTGTACTTACATAGCATAAAGACAGTCGCGATAACCTCGCGTCCAACTCGCCCAAACATGATGTATCCGGCATCATCAATACCGTATACTTCAGGGTGCTTGCGCTTAAACACGCCGATCATGTAGTCTGACCAGGTGGTAATAACTGCCACGGTCAGGAGGCAGATAATGCCTGGAATCATGCCCAGCGAGTCGAATGTTTGTGGGATCGATAGAACGCCCAGGCCGATCTGCGTCTTGGTCATGAGAGCGACAGTGGCTATCCAGCCAACCTGCGTCCAAAGATCAGCGTCTATCGAAACATGACAGATTCAAGACTGTACGTACGTTACGGTAGTTGGGACCACCCTCGGAAACTTCACCAAATACTGCATCGTCAACGTGTGTCTGTCCTTCTTGGGAGGGCGTATGACGAAGGTCATAACCCTCCATGTCGCTTGGGACTTCGTCCTTCTTGAGCGCCATTTTTGGAGATGCGTGAAGAATGCGAGTCTGGGGAAGCCCTGGTTTGTATGTGTCAAGGTATGGAGCAATAAAGAGGACCTTGGAATGGAGAAAATCGTTTGGAATCTGGGGAAGATGGAGCCCAGAATCTCGAGGGCTCCATGTCTTTTTAAGCCCGGACTGCTGAAGGCTCAAAGAAACTGATTACCCCAGATTATACTGCATCGAGACTATCTTGCAACTCCACAGCTGCTCCATAACCCTATCATCCGGTGTTTCTATCTAGTAAAAATATGATCGGGGTTGTGGGTTGCAGCCCCGGGGTGGCCTTTTTTGCGTCTGTACATGTACAGTAGTAAACTGGGGAACCCACGGATCCTAGTCTCCAGCGGGCCGCTGGCCCAATGATGGTGGGTGTTATATAATAAATAACTCGCTCTCGGGATCAATCAATGCTGTGCTAAGGAAGATAAGAGAGCCCTCCGCGTGATTGTAATAGGCCCAAGACCGAGGTTGTCTTTGACTGTTCCTATTTTCCTTCACCAGCCAACGTCTGAAGAGGCTCATGTCTAACCGTGGAAGACAGAGCAACAGAACATGGCAACAGACATGGAATCTATCGCCATTGAGTGCGTACTGCCATCTCATCCACACGCAGAGGCAAATCAGTGACATTCCACCACTACATACACACGAACTTGCAGGCAGCGTTGCAGCGAGACTTGGTCCTAGCTGCTTACTCGGCCATGAGATATCTCGGAGTCTTGAAACACAGCACGCGTCGATACGAGACTAGGTATAAAACTCTATGATCCACCATAGAGCCGACATTCCCCCACGTCTTCATTATCACTGCCGCTGATCCTCTAGGTTCGGTTTCACGGTGTCGATACCGAGCATGCTAGCGCTTGTTTTGCCCCAGAATCGGAGCCCACACCGCGCCGGATGTTGATAGAAATGCGTCGACCTTCTTCTTTTGATATGAGGCAATTTTTCCAAACTTTTAGCTAATTATCGGATGGTTCTTATGTTATGAGGCATTTGATGCGATGCGTTTATTCCCTAGGCCTGGACCCGCGGACCGGACCTTTTTCTCAGATCATCAACCATGACGGCATTGGGCAGCGTAGCATTCTTCTAGAAGGCTCGGCAGCGCCGGGAAGAATACAAGCTCTGCCATCTGGAAGGACGTTGAGTGTTGGCGCAAGACTTGGCGTTGCTGTCCTACTATCTCATGCTGATATGCATCTGCATAGGTTCGGATCATCCGGAGCACCTAGGTTCCTCAGCTGGAATGGTTGGACCAGGTTAGTCTATGCCTCGCCTCAAAGTCAGCTACAGCTCCATGCTCGTACCGAGCTATCATCCAACGCCCTTGCGGGCTGTGTCGTAAAATATAGTCCGAGTTCCTGCATGTCCTACCCGTCGGATGTGCCGCACGGCGAGCGAGTCATGCTGACAATTCCTCGACGCGGAGTTGACTCCGTCCCCATAATACATAAACCAGCTGCCGTCGTATTGGCAACTTTACCCGAGATTTGAGGAGGCCAAATTCCAGAATCGGCGTGTCATATTTATTGATCCCAACGGCGACCCTCTCCCAGGGTCGGGTCTTGCGTCTAGAACACGCCTGCGGCCTGATAAAAAAAATGTACTTGGCATTATAGAGAAATGCCAAGTTTTCAAGGCTCGGGATGCGCGCGTTAGTGTCAATCTTTGGCCTCTTTGGGCTGCATCGACACCCGTGTTATTCCCTCTGAGGGTGTACTCCCCTTGTCAAACGAGTGCCCGCCAAGCTCCAGATTGCCCTCAATGGCAGGCTCTTTGAATCGGTTATCTTTTGCTCCATCTTTTGAGCCCGGAAGACTAGTAGTTTGATGATAATGACCGCGATAGTAGCAACCAGCACAAGGCGAAACGTCGCCGGCTCTATGGTCTGTGGGAAAACGACAATTCTCGAGGCAGATAGCAACGCAGTTGTTCAATTCACAAGAATCGCCGTGACGTTGAGACCAAGTTAGCCAAAGGATGCTGTAGCAGGGGACCACGACCGAATGCGCACCAGCGTCATTTTGTTGAAACTCGCCTGATTGTCTGACGAGTAACTTTGCCTTTGTAGCCTTTTTGGCTCGATCGAGGGCCAGGTCACATTCTTGCGAGCTCAGAAATCTGGGCTTGGTTGTAGAGTATGTATCAAGGACAAGCCAATACGCCGCAATGTCGACAATCGCGAGTAGCATACCTCTTAACGTATCCATGGTGGATACCCAAGTGGCCAACTCTACCAGCCTTGGTGATGGCTATCTATGTAACCACCCTCTCTCAGCTCTCGCTTACGCCCGCGAATGGTGTTGAATGCCGTCACCCCGTACAGCATAGAGGAGCCGAGGAGGCGACGCCGAGACGTGCAGGCAGCTTGGTGACGTCTCAAGCCCTGGTTCCAAAATTAAACAGTCGAACGGAATAGCTCGGAGACAACTAAGTGTGTCTGAGTTCTGGATATACATGTTGTGAGCCCTATGTTGAAAGTTTCAAGAAACCCACTTGCAAGGGATCAAGGGGGAGTACAAGGTGCAGCCAACAGTCTGTGCAGCCATTGCGTTAAATGTCCTTTTGGATGCAAGTGTGATCTGTAAAGGTTGGCCCGAGGTCTCAAAGCAACGGTTCCGTGCACCGGCATGTGAGGTTGCTCCAGATCCTGAAGCGTGACAGTAGAATGCGATCAAGCTTTAACTCTTAACTGATGCTGAGATCGAGCCCATTCTTATTGATGACTTGGGCAAATCGGGAAAGTCTGCAGCCACATGTTATTTCAGGTGGATCAATATTGAACTGGAATCTGTTTCACTCAGTTGACGATGGCCAAACGCTCTACATATGGATTTGAGTATAGGCAGAGGGGACTTGATGAGCTCAAGGAGTTGCCATATTGAACCCGGTCAAGCCACCTCATCTCGTCTTTGCCAACCGCTGGATTCACGACGCCTAAAAGCTTTCCAATGCTAAACATGGATGGCTGTAAGATCCTGAGCATCAGGTCCTTACTGATTTTGTTAACCAACTAGCTAGGATTGCTATCATAGATGGACATATTGGCAAGGTTTTGTTTTTTATATATCATTTTTTAGGGGAGTTCTTTTACCCACTAGAGAAAGATATTATGGTATAGGTTAATTGTAATGCATATCTATTAATTAATCATATACTCACAGCTTAGATTTGGCGTAGTATTATAACTGCTAGTTTACATCGTTTTCACCCTATATCTGTAAACCCAAACCCAAGAGTTTCCAGTTTCTGGGACAGTAAAACGCTATATATTTATGCATTTACTCCATGCTTTGGCTTCTATATAACAGTTAATAACTATCGAAAGATGTACAGATCGAAGCAGAGGCAGTAGCTCCCGCTTAATAGCGTCTTTATCTAATCATCATTCCAAATTGAGCTATAAATCACTTTTCTTAATGAACTTGATGATACAAGTATCCTCAGATTTTGGCGCCAAAAGATAGATATTCCTCTAGCCAGGCAACATCCATCAAGTACATGCGGCTTCATGGTCTAGAGGTATGATTCTGCCTTTGGGTGGCAGAGGTCCCGGGTTCGATCCCCGGTGGAGCCCCATCGACTACTTTTTGATTGTTCTTACATTTTGTGCATGAGAGCAGCCTTCATAATTTGTCAATATGCTTGGAGCTGTCATGGAGCATTACATACCGCTGGAGATGCTGGAATAAGTGACATGAACATATACATGGCCCTATTATTGCCCATTTTTAACATTAACTACTCCGCCTTAACCAATTCCTACGTGTCAGCCAAACCACGGAAGTTAGGAGGTATTATAAGTGAAAACAAACGCCAACACTGACTTTCGCTGTGCAATACTAGGAACACCAGTTTCCAATCTGACCCAAGAGCGATGAGCTCTCTCATCCAACTCAGCAAACAAATCCATGGATCCGCAAAGTGAAAAGGGTAAAGAACATGGCGCTGATGAAAAGACAGATCACAGCCAATCCTGACGAAACTCTGGATCTCCTCAGCCATGTCTCATACTTGGTGGCTGTAATGCGTTTTGCAGGTACACCCGCCTCCAGTGAGGCATATTTGCGTTCAAATCCAGACTGATATTTAAACACACATTTCTCATCCTGGTCGTGGTATGGATATGGAATAACTACTTCATCAGTAAAGTTATCGGAAGGTCGCGCATCGTGGTCAAGCACAAAGATTTCCTCCTCCAGAAATTGCTTGACGCCATCCTCCCATCGAGCCTTTTGGACGAAAAAGTTGATAAGCGCTGTGCAACCATCAATGGCATTCCTTGCGCCAACAATCTCGTTGAAGGTCGTGACGTCCCTTGGCGCCGGATCTCGTTCTCCGTTCTTGTCATCGTAGTGCGAGTGCCGATCGCCATCTTGATCGTTATAGGCGTGGAAGCATAGGATTGAGCCCCAATCGCCGTACGTGTCTGGTCGGAACCGAATGTAGCCCGCTGTATCGCGTTCGATCAGGTCGGAGTGGTTCCGGAGTCTTCTTTGAGTATGTCCAAGGGCATATGAGTCGGAAATCATGTGTAGGCAGACGCCAAATGCCCGTTTCTGTATATCGGCTTCGGCATACTTTGGGGTTGTGGCAAGGAGTAGATCGCGCAGCGTGTCTGACTGCGAGGGGACTGTGCTCTTGTCAAAGTAGCCAGGAAGTGCCTCCTTCAGCCTGTCGTTTTCAGACACGCCTTGATCGCCACATGCCAGCTTATACATGACTTCCATCCAGGTGAGGATATTCTCGCGGGTCTTTTCAGGCTTTTCACCAACCTTGGAACCCATGCCGTGGAAGAACTGCAGATTGCCCATATGCGATCGCTTTGTCATGCAATTCTCGTCACCAAACTTGAAAGCATTCAGCCACTCGATACCCAGGCCGAACAGACGGTTATCTCTGGCTACGTCCTCGAATAAGAGGCAAGATGGATCGTCGTTCCACACCACGCCTCGAAAGAACTCCCACTCTTTATCGTTGATGTTGTTATAGACGGTGCCTCTGGGGAATACCATGTCTGAGTTGATAAAGGCAGCAAGGACAATATTTTCGTGGACGGGGAACTTGAGGTCGAGCTTTGTTGGGAACGAGACGCCAACGCCGATGTCATAGTTGGCTCGCACTTGATCATCCTGGGTTTTGGGCGACTTATTCTTGAAATCCATATGAACAGTGATATTTGCTTGTACTGTTAGCACCTGGCGCGACAGAAGAGAGAGGGAATGTCAAGCTCACCTGTCAAAGGACTGCCCCTCTCTTGGACGTCTGTCACATCGATCTGAAAGACCTGAGAGCAGTCACGGACGCGAACGTGGTTTTTCGAGAGTGGAACAGCAGGGCACTCGAACTCGAGCGTGAAGTTTCTCCAGCCAAGACCATGCCTTGCTTCGTAGGTGACCCATCCCTTTGACCCTCCCCAACCTGGAGTGAGTGCATTAGCGGATGGGGCAGCGACCTCGAGCTGAGGACGTACTGGGTTTTGCGAGGTAAATGATCTGCTCAGTCCCAGCTTCAATTAGATTGAGGGGCTGACGTAATGGCCAAATTCCACTCTCGAGGCCGGAGTCTTCGAGGAGAAGATCTTGGTCCGACTGGTTGCTGATGCGCACATGGCACGAAAAGTCCATATCGGCAGTGATCGACGATGTTGTAGTAAACAAGCTGGATTATTGGGATATTGTCAAGGGGGGATTGAACAAGTTGAAGTGCATTGGTATGGATTATGGAATTTATTGCCGTGGGGTGTGGGAGAGCTGAGTGAAGCCTGAGGGTGAGCGAGTCTCTTTTGCCCCAAATGATGACGTTGTTGATTTTAGCCTGGTAGTAAGTAGCCTTGCATCAGAGGGTTAGTTAGTTAGGTACCTTGGCTCTTTGGCCAATCAGCACTCCAAGGTCATGATGCGAGACAAGAACAAAGATGATGAATACAGGCTAGTTAGTAGGTTAGATAGGCACACAGTCGAGTGACATGTACCACAGACTCAAGAGCATGTAGTGTAGCAGCCTTGTGTCTCAGCTATGTAAATCTGGGCCAGGTGCAGGGTAGCAAAACTCACCCGGTTCAGCCGTCATGCTTCGAACGTTCAAAGGACAGCAATTAGAACGCATTCAAAGTATCTATCTACCCAAGGACATAAATCCAACTCGATGGGCTCAGTACTACGCGTTCAACGCCTATCCGTCGACATGTTGCTCTTAATCTTGAAGAATTAAACAGCGAGAGCCAGGCTAAAGCGAGGTTACATCATTCACGGGAGGGCTATTTATCCGGGAATTCCCATTTGGCCCTCTTGCTCAAAGCCGTTCAAGCATGTTAATAACAAGACATTCCCTTGCCAGGGCAGCAGCAACAGCAGCACCTCCAACGAGGTCAACGTCAAGAGACGCTCGCACCATGGCTCACGACTTTATACTATATACCTATTCAACCCGCCGGCCAGATACGTAGTCAGCGCGACATCAACGATAACGCGAACGAAGCAACCTCTCTTCGTTCAACATGCCAGCATAAACCATATCTGCTTACCGATATTACATAGACGACCATACGGACACATGGCGCCTCGAATCCCCATCCGATTGATGTCTCGACCGACACGTACACGTCCCGGCACCCGGTGAATCGCGACCTCAACTTCTCGACATACACCAAACAAAGCATTTAGCAACGACGACATCCGCCGAAGCTCTCCAGCATCCGCCACTCGAAGCTTTACACCAAATACTACCCATCTATCATCCGGCGCGGACAAGCAGTCTTCATGCCGCGTCATACGCTCGGCGCTGGGGACAATTGCTAGACACTGCGCGAGATGCTCTACCGAGGAAGAAAGCGGGCGGACCTGTCTGAGCGACAGCGGACGGGGCGCACGCTAACCAACGAGGGGACGTACATTATACCGTACAGGCCAAGTTGTGCTGTGTGTTATCAACGAGTGTCGATGTTCCTAATCCATCGAGCCCGACATCCTCTACCCGCAAAAGGCCAGCGGAAGAACATAAGACGAACTTGTCGCATCCACCACAAATGTTTAATGTCGATACACCGAGAGACCGTGTTGGGCCTTCTCGTCAAGACATCCGCAACTGCCGACTTTCGCAGCTCGCAGAATCACGATCGGCTTGGCGGAATCCTTACCTCGATCGATCTTCACGTCTTCAAAAACCACCGCGACGCCTATCGAGATTCAAAGCTCCGACGTAATTCACAGTCTCGCACGAGAGTGCCCCAACCTCTTTAGGAAGAAGCCATTTCGATGACAGATGCGCTACGAGAGATACAATAGGATACGAGAGCCCTTTAGAACGGAGGGGTTATGGTCATGGTCGCTGTGCACCTTGAGGATGACCTGAGCATACAAAATAGGCACAGTCCAGTCTGACTCTTGCCACGCAGGGCCTCAAAACTGTTGTCTATTGCTACATTGACGTGGCGTACCACTTGTTCAAGCCAAGACCGACACCGATCGAGAGCACCAGGGAAAGAGTCGCTTTCTTTAGCAAGATGTAGTAGACACTGTATGTGAATCAATTCGCCCAAGTACCAGATTTATTCGCTAACACATTTTGTAGTCGACAAACGCCGTTGACCAAACCCGAACCGATAATCATGCATTCTCCGGCTTGCGGCCGTAAACAACATAAAACTTTTCATAGGCATGCATGCTCTGATCACACAGCGCCTTTCTCACATCGACGAGATTCACCTAAGAACAGTTAGTCGACAGACATCAGCCAGGCAAATACAACATACCTCGATTTGTTCCTTGGTCCAACCCTTGACACGATGTAGCAGGCCATAACTAAATGCCTGTAGCCCGTCGGCTACGTTTGCATGCCACAGCCTTCCAAACTTCTTCAGTCTGCGGTTCTTGGGCCACCCGTTTATGGGAAGCTTGTACACCTTTTCTGTGACGTCGACGAAGCCAGCCTCGATGAACCACTGTTTCATACTTGCTGGAAAAGTCAAGGGCCGCTCGGCGATGATGCTGGCTTCTACCATGTTGTCGCACCACACCTTGAAGGCATTGCTGTTGTTCATGGAATCGTCGTCACACTCCAAGAGACCCATCAGTTCCTGACACTCCATCCACCCGCCTGGCTTTAGCCGTTCAAAGGCCGGTTCGATGATTTGTGTCTTCATGTCTGACCAGCATCCCAGCGTGGCTCGAGTGTGTATCAAGTCAAAGTTTGACCAGTCCCTGCCCTGGGGCCATTCATCCGTCCTGCAGCCATCAGTATACCTGTGTCCTCATGAGTCCAGCGAGTCACCTACGCATCGTCGATGATGAACTCAACGTTGGGCGGCACCAAGTCGGTCTGAATAGGCGAGAGATCTGTGCCAATGACCCGCGCTTCGGGATACTCATCGCCCATGTCAATAGCCCAGGAGCCAGACCCTGTGGCGATATCGAGCACCTTGCTAGGTGGGTTGCTTTGGGAGAATGGGGCGAGGCACGGCCTGTGGTCTAGAAGGATTTTGAGGATATCGTATTGCGCATCCATCCGTTCCACCTCCATGTTGTCATTGGGATAGTGGTACGCTGCAAGGTCAGCTTCTATCCACCGCGCGTGGTTGGGCCGAGGGCACTCTTACAGCCTGCGCGATAGGCATGATATGTACGCCCATTCTCTTTGTGAAAGTCGTATATGCTCTCTGCTACAGATGAAGTGTCTCTGCCGCCCGTAGGTTAGTCCCGCGACGGAGGGGTGTTGCCATGAGTGCATGACTCACAAAACGCTGGTAGCCCAAGGATTTGACTGCTAAAGAGTGAGTAAACCGAGCGACAGAGGCCTAGAGAGGAGCTTCAGAGAGACTCACGTCGATCTCAATGCGTGATCCGTAGTCGAGATAAGCCTCAAAACTGAATTCATAGTCGGAGAGGCTGTCTCTGGTTTCATTGGTGTTGGATCTTGGGGTCATGGGAGCTACAGCGGATACGGACGACATTTTATGAGCTAGACAGGCACGAAAACCCTGCAAGATGCTGTGCTACACCTCAGAAGAGACCCGAGCAGTGGATCAGGATCACCGGGTCGCCGGGAAGACGCAGTGAGAGAGAGAGAGAGAGAGGGCCCAAGATGGCTGGTAGATTGATGGTAGTTGTATATTGGTTCCCAAAGCAAGAAAGACACAAGAGCACAAGACGGGTACCGACAGTCTGGGTAAGGCTGATGATTAAGACAGTCAAGACGACCCGAGAGGTTGGTACTGGAGGATGTGATGCGTGAGGCAAAAGCTGATACACGGGGATCCAGGCGGTCGGGACTCGTTGGGGGTCAGGGCTCTTGTCCCAAGACAGGTGGGCATGGATTTTATTGGGCAAATGCTCGTCCTTTGTCCAGCCAAGACATGCACAGGGGTCATGACTGACTAAAGCCGGATCCGGCGTTTGCCTCTGTCTACTGGTAGTGTAGTCTAGTCTGGCACGAGCGTGGAAAAGCAGGTGGCTGGTCTGAACGGAAGCATCACAGTAGGATCAAGGCTGGGCAGACACTATGGAAGCTACCGCGAGCTACTTGGGTCCGTTTAATCACCGTTGAATCGGGGAGACTCTAACGCCACGTCTATAACCTTTGCCGGGACGGGTCAGACCTGTGCAAGGTGGGAATATTCGCCTGGAGAATCATGATGGCATCAACGGAGCCTGTCTCAACTGGCTCCTGATGACTACCATTGCACAACCCATGTTCCCGGCGATTGGCATCACAGTGATCGCCCGTCAAAGTGAGACTAGCCATTGGCATTGGATCCCTGTCGGTGGCGTGTTCCAGGCCTCAGACTCTGCAACCAGCTTAGCTCGAGCTCTGAGGACAGCTCATGGTCAGCTCGAGCCCGAGATCCGGCTGGCATTGGGCATCACTCCATCCCAGGGGGGCTCAAGACATGTCAAAGTTTAAAAGAGAGAGATATGGAATCGCTTTCTAGAATCGGGCGCCGTCCAATCGCATCCTGGCAGTGACATGCTTTGCCCATTCTCGCCAATCTCACTTCAGCCAAGCTTTTCCTCAAGCCGCGAAGCCACCGTCTCCCCGAGATGTTTCAATGACGCTGCTCCCATCATCTCTAGCACGCTCACCTGCAGTCCAAACGCTTGCCGGAACCATCGCCGTAGCTCGATGGCCGTGAGGGAATCCAGACCCATCTCGGACAGTCTGAGGCTTGTGTCGATGGCAGTTTCTGGCTTGAGAAGGAAGTCGTTGATCTTTCTCCCCATCTCTCCGGCCAAGAAGCTGACAGACTCTTCCTCTCTCAGGCGGGCCACGCCATGGCCGTCTGTCACGCTCTGCAGGAATACTTTGAGGCTGCTGCTCTCAGCCCGCGCGTCGGATGCGTCTCCGGCAGCCACGTTGTGGTAAGCGCCCATCCGACGGTCCCGACGCCAGTTGGTTGGGTTCCTGGGATCGTCGAGATCAAGTTCCGATCGGAGACCCAGAATGATATGCCCGTCATCCTTCCACGCCGACCATGCACCTGGTGAGGGATTCTGGACGCCGCCAGCAACCTGCCTGGTCTGCGGCATCGAGTTGAGGAGTGAAACCTGCACACCCTCCAAGAATTCCTTCTCTCCCAGGGTGTATAGCCCCTGCAGCTTGATGCTGCGAAGAGCGGCCGGGTTCTCCGCCACGAATCCGATATCCTCAATCGGACAGATGGAGAGTACCGACGCCGGGAGGCCGAGAGATTGTCTGTACTGACAGAATGACTCGATAAAAGTACATGCCGCTTTGTAGTTGCCTTGACCAGGTTGATCAACGACCGTGACGGTAGAGCTCGCCAACCAAAAGTAGTCGAGAGGCTGGTCAAGGAGTGACTGATGAAGATTCCATGTACCGCCGACTTTTGGCTCGTTGGCATCGTTCCAATCCGCCCACTTCATATCGAGGAGAGGAGAGTCCTATCACATCATGTCAGTTCGGCGTCCAGTGCAATGCAATGTTCTAGCCATGTTTGACTTACCCTCTGCACCATGGCAAGATGGAATACGCCCTTGACGGGGCTTGGAGCATCGTTGATCGCCTTCTTCACGTCGTCGAGACTGTTGACACTTCCTCTGACCATGGTGACTGTGCAGCCCATGGATTTGAGTTCCACCGAGATATCGCTACCCGCAGTGTCACTCCTCGACAGGAACACAAGGTTCTTGGCGCCGTGCTCGGCTAGCCATACAGCCAAGGCTCGACCGAGGCCTCCAGAGCCGCCGACAAGTAGGTAAGAGGCGAGAGGGTCCAATTTGATGGGCTCCGTGGATGCCCTAGCCTCAAGCGTCGACATATCCTTGGGCAGATTGAGGATTACTTTGCCGATATGATCGCCACCTTGGAGATGGCGGAATGCTTGCTTAATGTCCTGGGCCTCAAATGCCGTGATAGGCTCCAGAGCCCGGAGCTTTCCTTGCCTGCAAAAGTCGAGAGTTCTCTCCAAGACACTATGCGCCATGTTAGCAGTAGTCATGACGAAACGGGCAGAGGTACATTGTGGACTCACTCCTTAATGACGAGGGGCTGCTCCTTGATCAGGTACATCACGTCGACGCCGCAGTATGAGCGGTTATCCAAGAAGCGGCTCATGTCAAGTTGACCAAAGCCAGCCAGGTCACGCTTCCCAAGCTCCAGCAACGAGCCAAACTTGGCAACCGACTTCCATGAAGCATGCAGAAGCTCACCAGTCAGAGAGTTCAGGACCAAGTCAACGCCTCTGCCAGCGGTTTGTTGCATCACCCCGTCGAGGAATGAAGTATCCCGCGAGCTAAAGATGCGTTCTCGTGCGATGCCGTGATTCTCGACGAGATAGTCCTTCTTCTTGTCGTTTCCAACAGTTGCATATATCTCTCCACCCATCATCTGCACAACCTGGATCGCAGCCAAGCCTACGCCGCCGCAAGCAGAGTGGATCAACACACTGGTTCCCTTGCGCATCCGGCCTACGTCAAGCAGTGCGTAGACAACAGTAGCAAAGCAGCCTTGTATAGTAGCAGCTTCTTCGAAGCTCATGGATTCTGGCATCTTGTGCACGTAGTAATCTGCGACCGTGACATGAGTTGAGAAGCCGCCTTCATGAGTGAAGGACATGACGCGATCGCCAACATCAAGACCTGTTACTGCGCTACCAAGACGCCTGATTGTGCCAGAAACTTCCATACCGAGGGATAGGTTCTTCGCCTGAGAAGAGATCAGACCCATAGCGTAGACAACGTCACGGAAGTTTAGGCCGGAGGAGCGAACTTCGATTTCAACCTCGTCTTCCGCAAGGGCTTCGGGTAACGAAAGGGTCCGCCAGTCCATCGTATCCAAGATCCCGGGCTTGTCAATATCAATCTTTTTCATGACATTTTCCGAGTCGTGGCCAGACTTGGTTGAGGCTTCTTCAGCTAATGAAAATGGTTGGTATCGACCAACACACACAACCCCATTGTTGACAACGTATTCCTTGTCCGACTCGAGGCTCTCTTGATCTTGGTCTTGAATAATCTTCTCAAACACATCGAGAGCAATAGGACCGAGCTGGTCCTCGTTGCTATCCACCTCAAGAGTGTAAAAGGCGAGTCCCAATTCAGAGCGAAGCGTACGGGCTACCCCAAGTGTTTGAGCTGATGCTGGGTTTGAACATGCGACTTGGATTGGAAGCGTCAACCACAAGACCTTGTTTGAGCCAAGAGAACGTGAGAAGTCTTGGAAGGCAGTGAACTCGTCCTCTGAAATATTGTCAAAGAAGTTGTTCTCAAGATCAAGACACGACACAACATGCTGGTTTTGAGGGATATCTTGTCCCATGCGGCATTTTGTAACTTTCCAGCCTCTGCATTCCAGTGCAGCAGCTACCTTGGAGACACATTGATCCTCGGGGTGCTCGGTGAGAAGAGTGACAGACGCTGGATTGACAACTGAAGCCGGTTCTTTCTTAGCCACGATAACCGCAAAGTGTCGATATGGCTCCTCGTCATCGTATGTAGCCATGTCAACTCCGCTATAGCCAGCAGCTTTCAACTCGGTATCCCATCGTGACACTGGGACATAGGGCTGATCGGGGCGGTTGTCCTTTTCCCCCAACCACCAGCCTGAAAAGTTGCCAAAGATGTAGTTGGATGAGCGCGATAGACTGCACAGCTCTGTCATGACAAGCATTCCATCTGATCTGAGTAGAGACCGGATATTCCCCAGCGTCTGTTGCAGTGAAGGCGTGGCATGTATGACATTGGCCGCAATGATGAGGTCATAGGTGCCCTCTTCAAAACCCTGCTGTAGCGGATCTTGGGAAGCATCCAGGACCTTGAACTCGATGTTTGAGGCATGCGCAAATCGCTCCTTTGCTGCTGGGAAGAAGCCTGCTGATATGTCGGTGAAAGTGTAGACAGAGTAAGCCGGCGCTCCCTTGATATCGACGATACTTGAAAGAATAGTCTCCGTAGTCCCTCCAGTTCCGGCTCCAACTTCGAGAATGCGGAGAGTTGGCCTGGTATGCGTCAAGATGCGCAAGAAGTTGGAGTAGTCAAAAGTCATGACATCGTAGATACGGGCCAGGATATTGTCCTGCAGAAGCGTCTCGATAGTTGCTGCTTCGCCTGTAAAAATCCTTTCCATATCATCGAAAAGACGACGAAGTCCAACTGTAAAAGCTCTCTGTGGCATCTCCAGCAAGGTAGACGTAAGCTCTTCGATCTTTGCCAACCTGAATGTTTTGGAATAAGCAACAAAATGCTGGGAATCTTGGACGAGTTTGTAGCTTCCAGCTGCGGCGAAGCCAATTTGCTGATTGAGCCAGTCTCGGAATCTTGCAAAGTGAGGCTGACAAGGTGGGAGAAACCTGACCTTGTCTGCTGTTTCCAGGATGCAAAGCAATGTTAGCTCCTCTTGCAATCGAGACTCTGTCCTGCTGGAAGCTGGCGGCGTGAAGAGTGTTGAGGCGTCAACAAAGTCAAAGTGAGGGAGCCAGTTGAGTCTTGCGGCAGCGTGAACATCAAATCTTGCAGAGGCATTGTCCTCGCCCAAGGATTGAAACTGGATGCCTGAAGCATGGAATACAATCTCGCCGTCCGCAGCAAACTCAACACATGACTCAGTTCCGTATGGCTCCCACGCTTTGGCATCCATAACATCCGTGCCTGAACTGATTTCGAGCTCTTCAATGACCGTAGGCACAGCAAGCTCAACAAGGCTTCGGCCTAGACCCTTGGCTTGCGATACAAGGAATAACTGAAGTCCCGCGTCGATCGTAGCTGGGTGTAACGTAAATGGGGAGCGGCTCTGCAGGTCTCTGTTGATGATCTGGGCATGGGCCAGTTTTTCCGTGGTTGACGATGTGGCATTTGTCAAGCCGCGGAACTCGGGACCATATAGGAAGCCTATGTCGGCTAGACGATCATATATCCGAGCGCTGTCAACCTTTCGAGGGAGTACCTCTGGGACCCAGTCGCTGACCCTTGTGTTCCCAAGGATGCTCACTTGTCCAGCGCAATGCTTGATCCAGGCTGAGCCATTGTACGAAGAGACATGAAACTCGTACCACTCCGAAGTCTCAGTGTCGTTGAGTTGGTGTTTGCGCAAGCTAGTCATGATTTCAGTCGAGTCAGAAAGCAACAGAGCTGTATGCGCGACAACGTGTCGAAGGCGATAGCCAGCACCACGGGGTGAACGAGTGAGCTGCCTGACGGCTTCACCAGCGATGGCAACGTATCCGGCAAAGGGAAACACAATATCGTCGTGTAGCTTGTGATCTGAGAGCCAGGGCTCATCCTCGACATGGAGGATATTCCTCCATTGAGGTTCGGTTTCTGGCCCCTCAAAGTTGCGTGACCCCAGAAGACAATGTTGAGGATATTGCCGAAACCTCCAAGCCTTGGAGATGCGGCTCTCAAACCAGTAAGATGCGTTGTGGTCCCATGGGTACGTCGGTAACCCCGATAAAGCCTTGCCCTCTGGGAAAAGTGGTGTTAGGTCGAGAGAAACATGATGCTGATACAGCTTTCCCACTGCTCCAAGATAGGTAGAAACTGAGTCTTTGCCGCGGGCCTGGGCTTCAATATAATGGCACGGCTGAGACAATGTTGAGCAGATCTGTCTTAATGGGCCAGCTAGCGTTGAATGTGGCCCAATCTCCAAGAACGCACAGTTGCCATTCACCGCTAGTACGTTCAGTACAGCTGGTGAGAACTTGACAGTAGACGTAAGATTCTTCACCCAGTAAGAAGGATCCTGGACGGATTCTCCCACTGGCTTGGCTGTAACCGAGGAAAACATGTCAACTTTTGCTGATGGCAGGTTTCGTGCAAGCTTTGGCAGTTCAGACTCGAGGAGGTGAAGATACTCAGCACTCAGAGGTAGCATGTGATCTGATCGAGTTAGTTCATAACGATGTGAGGCACGATAGAGAACGACACTTACGTGAGTGGTATGCCATGGTCACCTTTAGTTGCCGTGCAAACATGTCAGGCAGCTTCTGCTTGATGGCGTCGATGACCTGGGCTACCTTGTCCGAGTCCCCTGAGATGGTAGAGCTGCTTGGACTGTTCTCGCAAGCTACAACTACTCCATCGCACAGGAACTCGGCAACGTCTCGAGCTCCCATTCCTACAGCTGCCATACTGCCACTGAGGGTCTGCTTCGTTGTCACATACCCGCGGTAGTACGCAATGGTGATTGCTTCTTCTTGAGAGATACGGCCAGAAGCATAGGCACCAGCGATCTCTCCACTTGAATGGCCGACTATAGCAGTAGGGGAGAGTCCTAGAGCAGCAAACTTGTTGAACAGAGCCAGCTGAATTGCCGTACAGAGGGGCTGTGACAGTTCTGCTTCATGGACTCGAGTAGCTGAAGCAGTTTTTAGAAGCTCATCTATAGTTTGGTTAGCAAACACTGATCGAAAAGTCACAAGCCCGACTGTTTGTACCTATGAGACTCCAAGCTGGAGGGATGCTGAGCTTCTGTAGAACTGAATCCATCCTTTGCAAATCAGCCCGGAAGGCTGCATCGTTCTGGATGAGCTCTCTGGTCATTGCAGGCCACTGTGCACCTTGGCCGCTAAAGATGAGTACTAGCGGCGGTGGATTTGGCGGCACCTTTACTACACTGGACGCTTCGATGGACGTGGTCTCGTCCAAGATGACAAATGCTCTATGGGGCAAGTGTTCCCGATGCATTGCGCGAGTGTAAGCGAGATCTTGTACCGATCCAGGGTGTTTGACGATCCAGCTTTGATGCCTCTCAATCTGGTCTTTGAGGGATGTCTCTGTGTTGGCTGACAAGAGAAGCAACGTGGGTGATACAAGGTCTGGAGCTGCTGCTGTGCCGTTCTGCTTTGCGCCGTAGGCTTCGAGAATAACCTAAAGATTTGTTTAGGAGACATGGATCATCTCAAGTAAGAGGTAGACTTGCGTGGGCGTTGCTTCCACCAATACCGAAAGAGTCAATACTGATTCTTGATTTGCGATCAGGTGGAAAGGGGGTTGGCTTGCGTGGAACGGTCAAGTTGTATTTAGCAAAGGGAACTTGGGTGCACTCGTTAGCGTAGCTCCAAGATGCCCAAAGGTAAAATCAACATCAACAATGGACCTACTCTTTGGGTTGGGGTGATTCAACTTGATGTTGGGTGGGATCATCTGATGTTCTAGCGCAAGAACACACTTGATGATCGAGGACAGCCCTGCAGAACCTTCAGAGTGTCCCACGTTTGGCTTGACGGATGTGATATAGATGCCCTTCTCACCACCAAACACTTTGCCCACTGCTGTCGTCTCAATTGGATCACCCGTCGGTGTCCCGGTGCCGTGACACTACAGTATATCAGCACGCCATCTATATCGGTTTCTGTTACCTTACCTCGACGAATGCGGTATCTTGGGGATCTAGACCGGCATCTCGATACGCTTTCCTCATGAGGGCCTCTTGTGCAACTCCATTTGGCGTAACAAGACTGACGCTTTTACCATCGCAGTTGGTGGCGGTGGCCTTGATGACGGCCCTCACGGGGTTGCCATCTCGCAGAGCATCAGCCAAAGGCTTGATGTATATGGCCGTGATGGCTTCGGCTCGGGCGTAGCCATCAGCTGAAGCATCAAACGTCTTGCAAGATCCATCTGGAGCCAGTAGCTCGCCCGAGGACATTGTAGCCGTCAGTGCTGGGGTGGTTATCATACTGGCACCCCCTACCACGGCACTCGAAGCATCTCCCCTCTGGATTGCTCGGCAGGCTTCATGGAGAGCGATAGTCGAAGCCGAGCATCCAGTCTTGATAACCAGACTATTTCGAGAGCTGTCAGTGGCGTACCAGGCACTGCAAACCGAGCCGACTAACCTGGGTCCTCGAAAGTCATATTCATACGAAACGCGGTTGGCCATGATGAGATCGCCATGTCCAGTAACCGCATGGACTCCTCCCTGAAGAGGCTCCTTGGCACTCATCATCAACCAGTCGTCTCCAAAAGTGCCGACATAGCAGCCAACCGGTTTACCTCGATAATTGATTTCACCTGCGTCTTCAAGGCACTCTCGAGTAACCTCAAGAAGCAAGCGTTGCTGTGGATCAGACTTTTCGAGCTCACTCTTTGTTAATGTAAAGAAGGACGTATCAAGACACGAGAGATCGTCGTCAAGGAAATAGCCGTGCTTGACTCTGATGGCATCTCTTCCTCCAAGGCTGTCATCAAAGCCGTCGAGATTGTAACGGTTGCTGGGAATAGGACTCCGAGCATCAAGTCCGTTGTAGAGAAGGCTCCAGTAGTCGTCACAGTTGCGAATGCCTCCAGGAAGACGCAGTCCGATGCCACAGATGGCCACATCTGGTGCTGTTGCCATGTCACAGCTCCCATTTTGTAGACGTGCTTGGTCTGATTGATCATGTCCATTGGTGTAGCTGTGCCGAGGTAGTTGTCCGTTGGGCATGGCGGAGGCTGGCTCAGAACTGTCAGGGGTGATGCCTGCGCCATTTAATGGGAGACTTTCAACATGTCCGTTACTCATTATTGCAACACTGATTGGTAACAAGTACTATGATGAAGAAATTAAAAACTAGAATCTTGGACTTGAATAAAAATGCGAGTAGTTCAATAGTTGAGTTGGGCCTGGCAATCTGGCCTCGCTTGCAAGCATAGCCAAGTGCGGAGTCCTACCCATTTGAACATCCGCTTACAAGTTAAAGCCTCATTGTATTTACCAAGTGTAGGGATAAGATCACGCTGTTGGTTGCGTCTCGGCATCATTTTCGCAAACCAACAGTCTGTGACAAGTCGTATGGATAAACCTGCTAGAATGCCACTAACTAGGCCCCCTCCACCCTGTTAAAACTGACCACAGATGCCATTGCCAGAGTTTGTAATCCAGAATGACCAGAACGTATAGTCTCCGGCGGCAGCTGACCTTTGCTTGACATGGCTAAGCTGGAGCTTGAGTGGCTCGAGGTAGCATGGTCAGTATCCTCACATCGTAGCCATGCAAAAGGGGGGGGTTTATCCGGCGGCCTGCATCCAATACTCTTACCTATAAGCTGCACCTACATATGCAAGTAGTGTTGCATCGCCCACGCGGTCGGGATGAGAACTGGTGGTCTGATAGACACAGCCCATCTTCCACGGGGACGACCGGATTGGTCTGGAAAGCGGCCCAACCGGATTACAGGTACACATCACTTCCAGGCTGCTTCCACTGCTAAGGTAACGTCAGATACCAAGATGCGCAAGGTTCATGCAACTGGTATGCACTATCTCCATGACAAGAGGTCGTGTCCTCTGCTTATTGGTCTCTGCTCGTCCGCTAGACAATGAAATCTGTCTACAGGCAAGGCTCTGTCTGGCTGGCGGAAGAGAAGAGTGCCGAGCACCAATTCGCGGGCCACCACGACATCCATTTGGGGATCTCGCCTCCTTTTCTTATAGCTTGGATCGGTCGTGTTTGTTATTTCATGCTTTGGCCCATCAAGACATGATTGTGGCGCTGACAAGGATGTGATATGTCTACATGCAAGACATCGAGCCAGTATTATATGGGCTAGAATGTAACATGACGGATACCTGATTCACCTTTATCTCCGCTCACCGCCAGTTTCTTGTTTGAACAACCAGCCATCAAGCTTCGGCCCGTGCCTTGTGTCTTTACTCTTCACTATGCAAATGCCAAGTTGCTGATGTACTCTAGACCGCGCCCCAGGCCATGGCATTAGCGTTGCAGCTAAACCTGCAACAGCATCTAAATCCGGTCGACTTGTGAGCACTAAGCTGAGGCACTGACAGCGTCCAACTGTTGATGGGTGCGCAATCCATGCCACCAACTAACCAGCGGTGGTCTGCTTCACATATGCCAAGGGGGGTTGATTGTTGGACAAGATCCGAATGGCTACATGGCAACAAGAGACTCCGTTGGTGGTCGTTTCTGCTTCTCCCGGATGTGCTAGGGTGATGAGAAGAGGGAACATCGCCATTTGATTATACTCTTGGCAAGATACCAGTCGATCGATCATTGACTATCGTGAAACTGTCACTTTCGTGGCTTTGAAGCTCTAAACAAAAACATCATAGCAACAACTCGGGTCTCGACCTCTTCAAACTCTTGTCTCAAAACCTTTTCTAGAACATTAGGGTCCTCCTGCAAGTTATCAAAGATGCCTCGCTTGTTGTAGAAGCCTAGTGCAAATGAAGCAAATCGACCCAATGGCTTCTCGTCCTTGACCTTGTAGCCGTGGTCTGTTTTTTCCCACTGCTTTCCAAGCACTGTAGATCCAACCAGGACACCATGGCTTGCCAATAGACCCTTGGCGTTGGCGATTGCCTTTGCCTTGGCTAGCGTTGGCCCAGGCATATGGTGAAGGACAAGGAAAAGAGAAGCAGAGTCGAACTGTTCATTCTGAAGCGCAGCAGGGACAGGCTTTGCCGCGTCAGCAAGAACACAGCGAACATCTGTCTCTGGATACTGAGCTAGAACACGCTGTCTTGCCGATGCAAGAGAGTGTTCACTCAAGTCGACCAGGGTCAGGTGCTGATCTTTCGGGTTGCGGCCAATATCCTTGATGGCTTTGGTAGGAAAGTAACCATTTCCAACTCCGATATCGACATGTCTTTTGGAGAAGTTGTCTGAGAACAACGGCCGCAAGTACTTTTGCGGAGAACAGCGCCAGATAAGAGGGGCAGAGACTCGGATGACATAAAAGTCGTATATGTGCAAGACAATGGGCGTGAACCGGACTGATCCGGCATTGGGAGCGTGTGGGATAATCGTCATTGCAATGGGAGGCAATGATGTTGCTTGCAATGAATTCTTTGACCTTGTTGTTGAAGACGAGCTGACGTGCTGTTAAAGAACTGGTCTCCTGTTGGAATACCTCGATCCATGTCAGCTCCATCTACCAGGATAACCATGAATTCGGGTCATATGCACCTAAACCAAACCAACAGCCGTTGGTCCTTGTCAGGAAGAACAGTTACAAGTTCCCGCCAGGCCGAGACTAGCTATTCTGAGACGACTTGTCACATTAACAACACATAGTGCGTTAGCATCTGCCTTAGCGGCAACCGACAACCACCAACACGGTGTTTCTGGCCTCAAACCCTAAACGAATGGCCATCATGCGTGCGTACTTGGTCTTTCGGGCTAGCACATCCCGCAGCAGACTATCCAAGGCTTGGAACGCCATTGTCATGGCATATCGAACGTTGGTGGTGCAAGGTGGCATCCGCTGCGAAGAGACCAACCGCGTAGGTTCGATAAGGTGGCAATGGTTGAGCCTCGAGGCTGTCAGTGCCAGAAGGGAGGGCTAGATACCCCCGAACTACTACATCTATCGCAACTGGTTAGTATCAGATAGAACATCTGACCAGGTTCTGATAACTGTAGAGTACTTGTGTGTTGTGCCCGAGGCCAATGTTTAAATTAAAGATCCTTCCACAAGGTTACATACATTTCTGTCCTCCAACCTGATATAGCAAGCAAGGTATTATTTCAGAGGGAACCTTGGCTGCTGTATGTCGTTATACCAGCTATAGGGCTTACTGGCAATTGTACAAGGGTTTAGGGATGAGCATCGGAAAGAGACTCTCTGATTTATCCATGGAGAAAAAACACACTTCTTGGACGTGGGCAACACATAGACAACATTCGTGAATAATATAGAGGGGTACGAAAGCTACAAGTCTTACAAAGCAAACTGCTGATATGAATAATTACGGGATAGATGTTTCTCAAAAGAGCTTGGCCTGGCATATAGTGTTGAGGTGACATATATCAAGGCTGGAGAAGAGTGAGAGCAGAGCGAGAGCAAGGCAGAAACAGGGCGAGAGCAGACTAAGCGGCAAAAATAGGAGAGGATCGATAGTGCAGAGCCACACATATGAGAACAAAGGATCAATGGTGGGGAGGTCTACTATATCAAGGTTTGATAAGCTGATATAACGTTCTGGAATCCAGAGTCTGTGGATTTGCAGGGCGAACGAGGCCGAGAAATTCCGTCAATAAAAAACGCAGCTGGGTTAGTGATAACTATGTGGTTTACGTACCTGACTAGACCCCTATTATAAGCAAACTTTGGCATGCTTGAATAGTTCTGGTGCGTCTTCGACTCCCACTTTCAAATTAGGAATAACTACGTGATAGCACGACTTGGCAAGGCAAGCAAAGACAAAGCCGTGCAGAGACATGAGCATGAGGCTTTGACTATGTAAAGTCATTCTCAGCGAGAGCTGGATAATGATGATATACAAGATGCCTGGCACGAATGCCCGTGCATGTGTATCTTGTTCCAGGTTACTACCAGCTGCAGCTGAAGCAGTTCGGCCAGAATAACCTCTATTTCGCAACAAGTTCTCGTATTGCAGGGTAAACTGGCTATAGGCACGAATCTACTCTGCACTTGTTTTCAGAACCACGTGGGTAACCTATCCTTTGAGCCCCAAACTCGAACCACACGAGCTTGACGCGCCATTCTTACAAGATTATAACCCTTTCTCCCGATATCATCTCCCTTAGAGGCTATTAGTGAGATGGAATTTATGGACCGTAACTATATCGTGCTCCACTACGTCGCCGATCATAATTAGCATTCGCAAGATAGAGTTGCGGACTGAACCTTTTGTCTTTTTGCACCAATGTTTGCTTTGCTTAATCAAATCTATCTCCATACTCTCCTTCGCCATGTCCATAAATTGTAGTGCACTGTTTACTTTGAAAAGGCCTCATCAAGATGATAAGATTCTTCCTTCGACTCCGCCTAGTACTTTGACCAGAAAATATCAGAATCACCTTCACACTACAGAGTAGAAGCCCTTGTAGGCGTTGAGTATAAGACTTGAGACGGGAAGTGTATTATGACTAATTATTCTGCAAGACACTAGAACAAAAGCACAGAGGACCGTGATTTGTATCAAAAACAGGGTAGAAGACGATATAATCTATAGAGATAATAAGTGAAAACAAAAAGGCAAGTGAATCGAAATAGGACACATATTGCGATTGGACCGCCAGCAAGGCATAAGTAAATAAGACTCCATATTACATTTGGACAGATGCCTTTGAGAGAAAGAAAAGATCATGTCATCTGTCAATCTTTTCTTCATTTGTGAAACGGACAGCCCTGCTTTGGTCAACGTTTCATGGCCCGTCTAAGCCAGGATAAGCATATTAATCAGTTCCGCGCCGCGTCAACAAGTCATGTTGGTTCCACAAATGTCAGTGCAGCAAGGGGTTCGTTCAAAGAAAGAGTGAGATGTGCAATTCCTAGACAGGGTACACGATATGGTACAAGCTACCGAACTGTCCAGAGACATGACGATGATGGAAGCCAGCAAAGGCAAAGCCGTAGAGCACATCTCCGGCTTTGATGCTCGGTACATGACTTTGGGCTTGTAGCTATTTACACGAAAAAGCAAAAGCTATTCACCCAACGTTGTTTCCTGTATCCCTGGAGGTTTGTTAACCCCTGCTAGTAAAGCACTGACGTTGTCGCCACGCTAAGTTACCGGCCATGGATTCAAGTTACATGAGGCTCAAGTGAAGATCAATGTGAAAGTCAAAGCAATACGAATACTACCTCGTTCTCTTTCAACTCTGTATAGCGATACTGACATGAATCGCTCATGCAGTCCAAGCCATATGCTTTGACCTTGACTTGGACTTGAATCAGCAGTATTGAAACACCCGGCTTACGAACTGAGTCTCCTCTGATCCCAACATCAGCCCCCCTGTAACCTGTGTTTCAGTCTCAACATAACAAACCCCATATTTCAGATACTGCCGAACTTCCACGGGAAGAGAAATGATCCACCAATAATAGCTACTTACATCTGTCATGTTCTTGGCAGGATCTACCTATCCATGGATAATAACCACCTCCTAGGTTGTGTGCGGCACGACTCGACTATTGTCTCAAGTTGAGCATCACGAGGGAGGCGGATAGTTCGGCACTCCCGTTGATGATAGACTCGAAATGGAAATTCTCGGCCGAATATAGTGTTGGATGCGAGATGGGAGGTATAATAAATACAGGCGAGTCCCTCGCCCTCTCAGACTACAGCTCACTATCCCTCTTTTGCTGCTTCGTTCGTTCTTGTTAGCTTTACCTGCACATACGTTCTTTTCTGCTCTATCAGCTCCCAAAATGAAGTCTCTCTCTATTCTCTCCGTTGCCATTGCCACATTGGCACCCTACGTGGCTGCTGCCGGCGTGACTGGCAAGCCCGAGGGCTTTGCTTCGGATGTCACTGGCGGCGGGTCTGCCGAGGGAGTGTACCCCAAGACTACAGATGAGCTGGTCTCATACCTTGGAGACTCTACAACTCGCGTCATCTACCTGCAGCAGGAGTTCGACTTCACTGGCACGGAGGGAACTGCCTCCGAGACCGGTTGTGCTCCCTGGGGAACTGACGCTGGCTGCCAGTTGGCCATCAACAAGGACGACTGGTGCACCAACTACCAGCCCGATGCCCCCAAGGCTGATGTTAGCTACGATAAGGCTGGTCTTCTCGGTATCACCGTCAACTCGGACAAGTCCATCATTGGCGTTGGCAGCAAGGGTGTTATCAAGGGCAAGGGTCTTCGCATCGTCAACGGTGTCAAGAACGTTATTGTCCAGAACATTCACATCACCAACCTGAACCCTCAATACGTCTGGGGAGGAGATGCCATCACCATCAACGGGGCTGATCTTGTCTGGATCGACCATGTTACCACTTCTCTCATCGGCCGCCAGCACATCGTCCTTGGAACTGAAGCCGACAACCGCATCTCCATCACCAACTCGAGAATTGATGGCGAGAGCGAGTGGTCTGCTACCTGCGACGGCCACCACTACTGGTCCATGTACTTTACCGGCTCTAGCGATGTACGTTTCCCGAAAACCCACACGCCCAGCACCCAAGATCCTGCTAACACGCTACAGCTCATCACCTTCAAGAACAACTACATCTTCAAGACCTCTGGACGTGCCCCCAAGGTCTCGGGAAACACTGTCCTCCACGCCGTCAACAACTACTGGCAGGGTAACTCGGGCCACGCTTTCGAGGTCAGCGACGAGGCCAAGGTCCTGGTTGAGGGTAGCTTGTTCCAGGATGTTGCTGCTCCCATCGAGGAGGGCGGCGATGGCAAGGTTTTCAGCAGCCCCGACGCTTCAGCCAACGGTGCTTGCGCCGACACTCTCGGTCATACTTGCGAGGTCAACAAGTACGATAACTCTGGCACCCTTCCCGGGTCCGACTCTTCCTTCTTCGGCGACTTCTCTGGCCAGAGTGTTGCTGCTGCGGAGCCTGTCTCTTCTGTCTCTGGTCTTGTTACCAGTGCCGGCTTCGGAAACATCTAGGGGTTTGGTTGAATCGGGAGATGGCCAAGACTCCTGGCACAGCATTCTGGTATAGATGAAATTGTGCCGCCTTGATCTGTCATCATGATATGAGAAGGCTAGAACTACGAAGTGACACTGGTTCTTGATGTATATTATCTCAGACTTCTTTTGGGCGGGTACCCCGTTGGTAGTTGATAGAATACGATTTTTGAAGCTTCAAAGTCCTGCCTTGTTCGATATTTACAGCAGTGTGGATTGTTTTATTCATAACCAGTTGCCTGTACAGTAATAACGAGCATGCGTATAGTGATGGTCGGTCTTTGCAAACATTCTGTATGACGTTGTGGTCATATATGCCCTAGCCGAATAGTGACCGCAGGTTATGTTCTTCCATAACATCAATCCAATGCACAGAAGCTGCACCCGGTTTCTCCTTATCGTACTCGCCCCAGATAGTCTGTACCAGGGTCTTGGCTATAACAATAGGTCGAGGTGGTAGGAGGGCCTCCAAAGCATCAAGTCTCCCTATAATAAAGCATCTGGCGTCAACAATCTTGAGATGGGGTTCAGTCACGGTTATCACACGATCGATATCCTCATCTGCCTGGACAAGCTGATCAATATAATCGGATAAGCCGCAGTGTTCGGTGTTGCCGAGGTCGAAAGGCGATGGAGTTGCAGCAGATGCTTGCGATTCTGGACTGATGGGTGAATTTTCCGATGGCTCAAATCTCAGGCCCGTGCTAGCCGTGATGCAGAGGAGAGGCTGGGTCATTTTACTACCAGAGTCGGCAGGTAGTTGTTCGAGTAGTTTTACCAGGCGAATACTTAACGGCGTAATGCACTCTTCCCAGGGAACGCGAGCATCTGGTTGGCTCGAGAGGCTATCTGGAAACCTCAGTAAGACCAAGTCGGGAAACGTCTGATAGATGTGAATCAGGCCGGCTAAACGGTATGCTTCTGCGACGTTGACGAGGTGATGGCATGGTGTTTTCTGGTCACCAGTTTCGGTGTGAGCGGGAGCAGACTCAAAATCCAGACCCAAGAGCTTCTCTTCCAATGACTTGGCTTCCTGAATCATGCTCAATGCAGCGGCATGATCATGAGTGGTGAAAGGGGTTGGGTTTTTAGCATGATAGTGATAGTTACGGCAGAGCCTCAGCGTCTGGGTCAACAATCGTGAAACTGTATTCGAAACACCAGTCCAAGGGTGCGGCATGTCATCGACAACGGGCTCGGTGGGCGCAGCTGTGGGATGTTCATCCACGCTGATATCGTCGATTTCCTCAACCTCAAGAGAGTTGTAGGGATTTGTGTCGGAAACAACAGACAGCAAGAGCTCGCAATAGGTCCAACTCTTGTTAAAGATGTTGAGAAGCACTCGCTCCTCCTCAGAAAGGCGGCGTTTTTGCTTGTTTATCCGACAGAGAAGAGCCTTGGCCTCTCTGAGAAATGGTATTCCAAGCTGAGACGCGTTCAGCCAGCAGATGCTTGTCCCTAGGCAAAAGAGGCCGTAGATCAGGCCCATGGGGACTGTATCGAGATCAGGGGACGATTTGACAACGCTGAGCTCCGCCTCGATGACATTGGTTGCGTTTTTCATGAGAGAAATAGACGTCTTCTTCATATGGGGCATCTTGGACGAGAGATAGGCTGATGACATGCTCTGGAGACTGGTGGAGACGGCTTCAGAGGTTGACCAGAGAGCGGTGGCCATGGTGCGGTTGGAGTTTGTTGGTGAATCATATTGAGACCATAGCGAACAGACATCTCGAAACCAGTACTCAACAAGCGATGACGAGGGGTCTGTGATGGGGGGAGGTATGAATAGTGTAGGGAAGCTGTGCTGAAGAGGAAAGAAAGGCAGTTCTGTGTTGCTATTGCAAAAGTCGCCCAGGTTCGTCGTCAAATCCAATGTGTCTGGGCTCCATCCAAAGTCATGGTCTGGTAGGTTCTCAACGGGCATATCGAGGGAGAACTGAGAGACAAAGTCGTTGCTAGATTGGCTGCTTTGTACCTCTGAAGGCCGAGCGCTTTGTCGACCATCTAAAGGTTGGGAATTCTCGAGCATGAATTCACCAAACACTCCCTGATTTGCGTCACTGGAACTGTACACGGAACTTGCAGCAGTGAAGGACGGTGTAGAAGCAGAGTCAAGCTGTCGTTTCGGTGGCCGACCACGCCGCCTTTTTGATGTACATGGCTGCGGATCTAACGAGGATCCTCCAAGCCTGTGCTTGTGCTCTGCCATCTCGGCAGGCTTTTCATGTTTAGTAGACCACCTCAAGCCGCGCTGGTAACCTCCGCATTGGACGCCTCGGGAGATGCAAACTTGACAGGCAGGTCTAGCTTCGTCGCATTTGAGCTTTGCCGAGGGTCAGTTTAGTGGTATCAGCATGGTTCACAATGTCGAGAACGTACGTGCTTGTTCCTGCACGTCAAGCATCCGGACCGAGACCGGATAGGCAGCTTTCTCTTGACTGAGGGCCTGGGGCTCACTTCAGTCCTGGTTCCGGATGTAAGAGCATCCATATGCTATAGTTGGAGATGTCAGACGAGACGGCTTCATACGCAAAGGCGTGCAGTCCACAATAGTCGTCTTGAGAGACGTGCTCAGTCTCGGCAAATCCGTTCAAGGATAAGGAACTTGAATTGCCGCTTCCCCGCAGAAGCTGAACTGTAACATGATGATGCTGTAGCTGAGAGTGGTTTAGCGCAAGATGCGGAATCAGAGCCGCTGCTCGTAGTTACAGTACAGTATGACAAAAGTTGGCTTTGTTTGCTGGAGCAACTCCGAGTCTACAGGTCAGCCAGTCATGCAATATCACCTACAATTTGAAGCTGCACCTTTAAGAGAAAGAAAAGCCCGGCAGCGGAATCTCACGAGAGCATCATCTAGATAACGTTATTAACTTGTCATGTTTCACGCAACGTGCTCTATGCTTCATCGCTCTACTCTCTCTGACACTCCATCATCTTCTCCTCCATTGCCAGTTTATCCGACGCTTCGGCGTGACCAGGTCGCTCGCCAAAGATGACATCAAGATGCTATTAGAACCGTCAGTAACACCGTAGACAAAGGTTGCACCCATGGATCGTACCGGGCCCTCGAATGTCTTCTTTGCATAAGCCATCCAATATCCTGCGAGGAAAAGAAAGAAGATGCCAATGACGGCCGATACGTAGTCTACAAGATACAGGTCAGAACGAGATGAAACCAAGTGAAAAGACCGCCATACTCATCGAACTTGCAGTGACCGGCAATGCAGGCGGGAAGCAGAAGAACTATGCCACGACATTAGGTTCGAGACAACACAGTAGGGAAGCGTCCAATTTACCAACGATGTGATAAAGACATATAGAACTGCAATCGCATTGAGGATATACCCCTTTACTCTCCCAAACATCCATGGCGAGTCGGCGGTGCGAAACTTTGTCAAGACGTCTCTTCCGCGCACAATCAAGGCCAATATTGGGATCGCGTACGACATGTTGAGAAGAATGGTGCAGGATGAAATGAAAGCCGTAAAGGCGACGGTTGGTCCCAGGTAGAGCAATCCAAAGATGGCGTTAAACACCCAGGTAAGGACAATGGCTCGGATAGGAACTTCCCATCTGGCATCGACATGGTTGAAATAGTCGTGATACAAGACTCCCTTGTCGCGAGCCATGGCATAAATAAGCCGACTAGCGCTGGTGATGGACCCATTCGTTCCGTGGATAAAGCAAATAGCGAGCATCAGGGTCAGGAACGTTGTGCCTATGCGGCTTCCGGTCGCTTGGAGGATGAGTTCGACGATGGGCATTCCGGTCGATGTAGCAACGATGCCTGGGAGATCTGTAAGACAGAAAAGCATGACGAGGATAAAGACAGTTCCGCTGTTTCATCATCAGCACATATTCTCGCCCATCTGCACGCCCTGTCTTACGTTGTTCCTCCGACGCCAATAGCGTACACCATGGCAAGAGGAGCGTCTCGAGCTGGTGATGGCATCTCTTCTGTCATGTGTAGCACAGCGTCGTATCCGATCAGCGAGAGGGCGGACTGGAGGAGTCCCAGGATCCATGCGATGCCGTCGTTCCATCCTGTCTCGTTCTCAAAGGTCGCAAACACAAATCCAGGGTCGGTTTTGTCCGAAGTAGATAGGAGAACGACGCTGGCAACGAAAACGCTTAGGATAGACCAATACACTGCAGATCGAGTCAGCCGAGTCCACCCCATAGGAAATGCAGCACCACTGACAAGCCAAGTTGTTCCAGGCTCCCAGAATTCGGTTACCAAAGGCCATAGAGAAGGAACCGAAGGTGAGAATGGCCATGAAGATCAGATACGTCTTCCACGCTGCAACAACGTAGTTTCCGCCGGATGCTACGACGCAGGCTGCCGAGATGAACTGGGCTGCACAACGGTCAGTCTTTTCGGCTCTGGCGCGTTCCAGCCTCGAACCAACCTGCAAAGAATCCTTCGGTTGTAACAAGGGTGAGCCAGCCACAGATGTTGATGTAGCCAACCGCGAAACTCTGCTGCTCGTTAGAAGAAACAAGGATGGCAGTGGCGATTATATGCTCACCAAGACCTTTCTCCATTTCTCAGTACACAAGAACCACATAAAGACATACTGACCACCGGCCGTAGGCCATATTGCAGCTAATTCACCGAGGCTGGCTGCCAAGGCAAAGTTGCAGAGAACACAAAAGATGAATCCATACAAGAAAGCAACGGAGCCACCAGAAGGAAGGACAATGCTCAAGCTTCCAGCGAGGCAAATCCAGGTACTATAGCATTCACATGAGAAGCTGGTCTTGTAGATTGCAGGTGGAGTTGGGGAGCAACACACTTGAGGATTGCAAAGGTCATGGCTACCATGGTGATCTTGGATAGCCGAGGCCTGAGGTGGCCCTCTTGATGGGGGTGGTGCGTATGACCGGACATTGTGCAACGTTTTCCAATAGACTGTTTATCAAGAGAGAGATGAAATATTGCAAGAAAGGTTTATCTGGGGGGGAGAGGGCGAGGTATAGGACGTAGATATGTTGCCCGAATATCCACGTTGGCAGGATAGTCAACGCCCCCAACCCACACGATTAAAGGCAAGCATACACTCGCTGGACTGACTTGACTAGTCACAGCAAGCCAATTGCTTAGAGCATCATAGATTTCGCCCCTGATCCCCCAGTGCCAAAGCTTAAACGCAATATCATCGCATATCTCCGATGGCCATCGGGTTCCAGACCGGTTCATGTTGGACCAATCTTGTGCGTAAGTTGTTGTCCCCCTTCCCCGCGTTTGAAGGAGAAATATCAGTCTAAAATTGCCTTTTGAGGTTAGTAAATCGGGCGTACACCACAGCCACAGCCTCGGAGACAAACCCGTTGATACTATGTAGCTATGATTGGTTCGATTCTATCTTTTCGATTCCCTGTGAAGCAGAGAGAGGGATCACATGGTGTTTGGGCTCTAGAATGCCATTCTTCAATGGGTAATTTCAACCATCTGGCTGTCTAGCTGACACTGAGCCAGATGATGATCGTTTAGGTACTGAAAGACAACGCCTGAGACTAGAGACTAGACCATCGGTAGTAATCATCTTGATCACAGAGAAGAATGTAACCATGGGTTGTCATGTACAAGACATTGTCCTCATACATGAGACTTCTCGTCTGCCCTGATCCTTCTCGGGACTATCCAGGAGCATTTGCTCTGCAAACGGAATCAGCCCTCCTCAATCTACGCTATCTGATTGGCTATTCGCGATCTGTATACTCTCCTGAGTCGCGTCTGCTGGATCGCGACGCGTCCACAATGTCTTTCTGCTGTGGTATCACGCCTATGGTTGGATGAAGTGCCGGATACTACTCTGCAGATATCCTGGACTTTGCCATGACCCGCGATAAGCCTTTGACCTAGGCATCTCAGGCAGACATGTTGGAATCATCAATAGAAGCAGGTCTTTTGCGCCCGCTGTCAGCACTATTTGGCGTGCTATGCCTTACATGTACATACCTGGTCTGCAGTCAGGCAGCAGAGCGGTGAATACTCCAACGGTGATGGAACATAAGCATGTAAACGTGCTGCCATATCATCCCTCTCGATTTCAACCATCTGCCCTGAATAGATGACACGACATGTCTTCTGGAACCCAAGCTTCATCCAGCGACTTGGCGTTTATTACCGAAGTATGGGACCATGTCTGTTTATTTCTCCCTCAGCGCAGCCTCAAGAACTTGAGGCTCGTCTGCCCCAGACTCAACGAAATCGCGCTACCTCGGTTATACCAAAGCTTACGTCTCGATGCTGTTGACGATTCGGTTGCGCGATTTATCAAAATCGCCAAGTCTCCCAAGCTTCGTGGCCTAGTCCGCGAGTTAACCATCGACACGCGGGTCAGCGAGGGCTTCAAATACCACTCCTACAATTCCTATCCAACACCAGTAGCCTTCTTCAATGCGTTGCCTCTTCTTCGATGCTTTACCAAAGTGACGGCGCTTCACCTGCGTTTCAACGAATACTGCGGCAAAAACGACGACGACGAAATCGAAGAAACATATGAATTCCGGTGTCAAGTGCTCAACACCATCTGCCATTGTGTCGCAGGTCTGTGGACGTTGGAAAGACAGCATGAAATCGACCAAATCATGGAGGGCTACATCCACTTCGACGACGACGACAAACTCGACTATGGCGACCAAGATCTCGAGTTCACGACAAACCATCCCATTCAGCTTCGGGAACTGACAATCGCCAACTTGGCCGACTACAATGACCCTGTTCTCCATGCCTCGGAAGCATGGAACAAGGTGACATCTCTGCCCAGCCTCGTCGATCTCAAGCTCTTCGTCGCGACGGAGCAGAACAGAGCCTCACCCGAGAATTCTGTCTATTACCAAGAAAAGTACGAGTTCTTTGATGCCATCCACCAGAAATGGCTCTCGCCCTGTCTCAGTGATAATCTGAAAGTTCTTTCACTGTACTTTCATGACTATTGGGGCTGGCTCCCCAGAATGGATCTTCGGCGCGTTGGGGAGGATTTGCCTTTCCCCCAACTTAAAGTGCTCGCACTTGGAAACTACGTCTTTACTCATGAGTGGCAAATTGATTGGTTTGCCAACGTTGGCAAGAAGAACGGGAGTGGCGGACTGGAAGAGCTGTATCTTGATGACTGTCCCATACTGTTCAAGGCTGAGCAGATCGGCCCCTTTGATCCCGCAAATCCCGGCTATCCCGACTACCGCATTGTGGTGAATGGAGAGTGGAACACAGAGATACACGAATACCCAGTTCGATGGCATCAAGCGCTTACCCACTGGATGGGCTCGATGAAGGGACTGAGAGTCTTTCGGATGGGACATGGCTCATGGTGGGGATCCTCTCTTGGAGACACCCGCGAGACCATCAAGATGCATGAGGCGGATCCTGATATTGATGAGAGGTTATTATCCTACCGCCTCTCCAACAATGTGCACAGATACTTTGCCAGTCCTCCCGCTGTAGGCGAGGGGGGGTTTGGAGGAGATCTAGAGGAGGAGTGGGCATCAGGCAGATACTTGCATGGCACAGGGCTTTCTGACACAAGAGCCCGCCGGATGCAATACATCGAATACAACTGTGGTATCGGGCCTTCGCCGTGGCTCGAGACCACCCGGCGCTATCACAATACGGACGGTTTCGAGCCAGAAGAGGGCACACGGGCTAAGGATGACGCCGCGTATAGTGCGATGATGGCCGCAATCAAGGCCAGGCGTGAAGGCATAGATTTCGAGTAGAAGAGGTTACATACGCTTACAGTCAATGCGCGCGCCTTCGAGTGGCTCGAGCAACAGGGATACCATAAACTGTGATTCAAGTGACTCTTCTGTTCTTATTATCTATCCAACCCTTGCTCGTTGTGAACTACGTGCTGCTGAACATTCCTCTGGAAAAGAAGCCAAAAAAAAACAGAAACTCCCTTCGAAACGGGATTCTAAAACTCCAATATCAAGAACATCAAGTGGCTCTTACACATGTTCATTGGTTCTTAAACTGAACGGGTCTTGCGCAGACGACTCGTGGTAACTAGATATTGTTCATGCACAAAAACTGCAAAGCCACCAACAATTGAATCATTGTCCATTTGCTGCTCATTATAAGGGGAGACCAAATCTGTTCTTGATTACTATTCACCTTGGACAGGTGTGAAGGAATAGAAGTTCACATATCCCGGTTGAAATACTATTTAGTTGCTGTTCATGGCAAAAGTCCAGATACGTAACGTCATAAATACATATCCAAACTTGATTTAAAATACTGTACTAGTTCCATTTGGATCAAGTTCTGTTTTATCTGAACCGCTTTCAATCTCTTCCAACAACCTTTGCCTGTTCGCAACAAACTATCTAATATTAGCATCTGACCAGCAAAGTCAACTTTCTACACCATGACCAATAGCCCATCTGGAGCAAGCTCCCAATCTGACACTGATCAAGACAGGTACATCTGGATTTCTCGCATGGACTGCCTAAACAAGCTGCTAATCAACTTTGAGAACAACACCGACAAGGGCTCAAACAGCCCAGATGACAATAGCAGCGTGTCGAGCAGCTGGACAGAAATTACCCATGAACAAAGAGAGGTCCAGAGCAAAGTCCAGGTCGAATGTGATGCGGCCCTCGTGAGACGCCTTGACGAAGCAATCCATGGAGAACAAGCCTTCAGTCTGGCAGATCTTGGAGATCACACCAATGCATCGGAAATTCGATTCAATGCACCCATCTCTCCCGGTGAGATCAATCTCAATGCTCGTCATGATTTTGCACTTTCTTCTGCAACCATTTTGGGGTCTGCATGCGGTAGAGGGCCATCTCACCCCTCAAAGGCGGCTCTCGATACCGCATCTGTCGACTTTCCCAATCGCCAAGGATCGTCCTCTTCAAAGCATTCAGATGATGAGGAGCGAGAGGTTGCGATCCAGAGAGCCCATAAGAGGCTTGCCGGGGTTCTTGCCAACATGGAAACCGAAAAGCCAATCGAGCAAAATGCTCTTGAGACTGCCCTGCGGACGTTTGTCGCCGAGGAGCTCGCCACCTTGAAGAAGCAGTCAGAGCTACGAAACTGATGGATCAATTATGCTCAGTAGTTATTTCTATGGAATTTTCTTTTTGGCTTTGGGCGAGCAAGCTGGACCTTTGCTCTCGTTTTGTCTTTATGGCTCCCATATAGCCAATTTGGCAGTTTGGTTAAAAAGCAAGAACACACATGATGGAAACAACACATTCTCAGTTGAGGTCACCAATGGAAATACGTGCTACGTGTCCGGACCCTAGGATGCTAGGAATCGATGTACACGTATACACGTACAAATCCTATCTTGCTATGTAAGCCAACAGGCAGGGCTGGTAAGCTAACTAAGAGGAAGTGAGAACAACATTATACCAGTTTACTTTGCCTCTGACAGAGGCTTGCATAAGTGATATAGTTGACACAACTTAAGGGCCTACTCAAGCCAAGAATACTACAAGTGTCTACTCTAGCAAGTCATAAGCCGAGTGATACAATAGTTTCTGTATTTGCCACACTTTTGTCCACATGTTGCCCAATGGCAAAGGTACGAGGTTCGTCGAAGATGAGACTTGATAAAGTATCCGCAATCTATCTATATAGATGTATCTTGCTCGGCAGGGGGATAGGCAATGCCTACGGAATGCGACGTTGCGTGGAAATCATCAGATATATGCCTTTTCTTGTTCAAGCACCAACCAGCTCTGGGTGTGGTATACTTACTACCTTAGGTGCCGATAACACGGTTGGTATAGAACATTCATCCAAGGTACGGTTTGTTACTTTCATGAAATACGTGCCACTTGTTATGCTTCAATGCGCGGTCCAGTTCTTCACTCTTAGAACCTATGATCACTTGTTCAGCCCGATGAATTAACATAGAATTTAAGGTACAGATCAGGACACTCGGGTGAGTAAGAATACCGTTAGAGGATGGCAAGCTGCGTGGTTATCTCACACCGCTGACAACGAGACAGTATGCGTTGGTAATTCTCGTTGTATTCGAATCAAATGTCACATATCCTAATTACCTAAGGAACGACAAACAGCTCCAACCTTGCGATTCCAAAAGACATCTCACTCCTTCTCGCCTCCGGCCACATCAACACTGATTCCATGTTGTACAAAAAATAAACTTGATACAGCCGCGTCTAGTTTGGGTTGCTATGGCTATTCAAACCACTGAAAAGACGCAAGAGTGGGTTCAGAACACCACTAAGGAGGGTATCGAGGCCTCTACTGTCAGTGTTGTTGGATTGTGCCCGGAAAATAGAGACCAAGCCCTCACGCAATTCGGGGCTAAGCCTGGAGTCGATGCTGGTTAGTCCTTCCAGCAGGCTTGTGAGGGCATTCATAAGAGGGTTGAGTGACGCCCTTAGATTGGCTCGAAGCCCCAATGTCTCGACAAGATCGTTGACGATGTCGATGAGCTCTTGAACAAGAGAGTCAACAAGTGCGATGACTTCATCACGCTGATCACTGGTTAAACTGAGGTTCCGAGTACGAGAAGCCCTGGTGAGAACGCTAGACATCTCAGTACGGACTTGGCCCAGGACCTTGAGACTATCGCTGGTGCCCTTGTTCCTGGTTTCCTTTCCAGCCTGGACTCGAAGCAGTGTTGCGTCTAAGATGAAATGTTAGCCAAGAGAATGAAGCCTCCAGAGTCGGTTACGTACTGATAGTGTCACTGTGAGCCGTGATGAGGCCGAGAAGGGTGCTCAAGGAGTCAATCAAGTCGTCGCCATTCTTGAAGCCAGCAACCTTGGTCTTGGCCGAGACCCTTGTAGAGCTTCTCGCGAGGTTGGAACGCTTGACGTTGGTTGTGGCCTTGTGCCCCTTGCGTTCACTGGCCAAATCTTGAACATCTACTTTAACGTCAAGTGTACCGTCCTGGGCTTTGGCGTCGACAAGGTGGGATTCCCGCAGGGCGAGGGACTTTTCAGTTGTAGGAGCACCAATGCAGCTGGTGACCAGAGCAGCAGCGGCGACCAAGAAGAGCTTCATAGTGGTTGTAAAGACGTGAAGCTGGCTTGAGAAGTTTAAGATGTGTTGTTGTTTTGGTATTGCTTTGGTGAGTATGGTAATGAGTTGAGTTGGTGAATATGCTGTATTAATAAAATCAGAGCGGACGAGTGTACATTTATAGCTTATGGATGGATACTCTTGTATGGCTTGGCAAGAGAAGTTCAGTTTCGCCTCAACAGGAACAAGTAAAGCTATCGTCATTCTTTCTGCTTGTAAATCCATTTAATAATCAGATCATTTCTTGAGGCTTTGTTTCCCGAGACTGGATTCCCCTGCACTCCTGTAGCCGCTGACGTGGAAATTTGCTTGTAGAGCAGTATGTAGCATGCCAAGATTAAGTTTGTGAATGCTCTTCTTGACTGGTATGAAGCTATTCCGAGAACGGGCGTAGCAAGTTGTCGATCTCACCCGTAGGTCACAACGACGGTGGGTGTCCCAAGTTCAAGTAACCTTTATCAACGGATCCGGGTAGGTAATGTCAGTTCTATCTTTACCGTTGACAAAAGCTTATGCCCCTATCTGTCCACCTCGGTTTTCTCACCACCCTGCCGATCACCACGACGATGTAATCGGTGGCGCTGTTCATAATCAGCCACGATATCATTCCTTGAACCCGTATCCTACCGTTCACATCGTATCATGGTTGGTTTAGTCGGCACGCTTGCTAAGCCGCTGTTCATGGCAGCGGCTTTGCTATAGCATGCCAGAATAGTAAATTACGTCAGAGCTACAGTTTTCATTCTTCAAATGATTGAATAAGAATGTGACGTGAATTCATCCATGAGCAGTTGGCCATGTTGTTGAGACGACGATTGTTGAACCTTTGCAGCCAGAGACAAACCTGGTATGTTGAATAATGGAATGTGAATTCTGTCCAGTATAGTTAAGAGTGCTTACCTACATATATACGTCGTTGTTAGGAGTAACTGATGCAGGTTCCGTCTATCTGGTTGAAGATGATGAAAACTGCCAACTCCTGTAAGTACAGGCAAGTTGCAAGGCTAATTATACGCAACAATCATCAAGCCACCTTAGTCTATGTTAGCTACAGAACACATGTATCTTCCAAAGGAATGGTAAAAAAAAATTCGCATTTTCTACATGCAATATGTCATGCCACAGTGCAAAAGTATGAAGGGTCTGGCCGGGGATTGAACCCGGGACCTCTCGCAAGCTGTGCTGTAGGGTTTTCCCTAAGCGAGAATCATACCACTAGACCACCAGACCGGGTGTGATATTGAAGATGATTTCCAAGAGTAGAATCGTGGTGTTAGAAGACAATCCATAATTGCGGGCGTGAGAGACGATGTAAGTTCTACAGATCCAACGTGCGGGTTTCTTTACCAGTTGTTTTGCCTGGATGATCTATCAATCACTGACGATTGCCTCTAATAGCTATTTAGAATAAAGTACAATGTCTCTCTGGACGGGATAAACTATGCTGTTGTAGTCGCAGTTGCTCAATCTCTCCCAGAGAGACTTGGCAAACATGGGCTACATGAATTTACAATACTCCTTCAAAGAAACTGAGCCTCTAGTATGGCTCGATCCACTCACTTGTAGACAGGAATGGTTCTCATCGCACGAGAACAAAGCATCAATATCCGTGCTTGGAACATCTGTTCTTAGATTGACATGTCTATTTATGTGCTGCTTTTGTCCGCCAAGTGTATTTCCCCGTATCAATAAGACAAATAGAGATATCTCATTTCTGTATCCTGTGAGTCTAGAAATAGCAACAGAAGGAACCTCAGACAGTGACTGGTGCCTGGGAACTGCTTATCGAGCTGCAAACCGATCTACCTGTCTACACTTGGAGAACAACATCTCAAGATCGGCGGACATATGCTGCGCCAATAGCATCGTCAAATTTTGCAGGAACAATAAAATGAGGGATCAAAACCTGTCTCAGCATCTGCTAAGCGACACAGTAAGGCGAGAAGCATGGAAAGAAGCCCAAGGTGAGTCCCCGTAAGAAGAGCTTGATCTGTCTTGTCTGCATGCACTAGCGAGCAGAACTCGTGTAAGCGCTTATGCCAAGGTGGGTTAAATTACAGGGTAAAAAAGGGGGATAAACACTGCACTGTACTCATCCCACAGCAAGTCAAGTTGGGTCGTTTAGGTCCGAGTGTTGTTTGCTAGTATCGGCTCAGGGGTAGTCAAGCAAGTTTTCGTATTCGGACTCGATGACCTACGGTAATTCAAAGGTCAAGAAAGGAAATGATGGAAATCCTTGATAAGCGGGCCTTGGTCTTGCTTTTCTTTATATTAAATATCTCAACTGCCCCTTCCAACAGACACCCGGGACATCTGAACAAGTCTCGCTAACATTGTCGGCATTGCCATGCTTCGTGAGGTATTGTACAGTCTAGCTGGTCTCGTTCTGCTCGCCTACGGGACAGAATGGGTCCTCTCTCTCTTGGACGATCCTCGCGAGCCCAAGAGACTCCAGTCCAAGATACCACTCCTGGGGCACTTGCTCGGCATGATAGTGCACAGTTCAGGTTATCACGGTATAACTAGGTGGGAAAGCCTTTCACGCTATGAAAAGGTCATGTGCTAACTACGTGCAACAGCAAGCAGATAGATGAGGAAATCTACACAGTTGCCATCTTCAACACTAAACTCTACATCGCCAAGACCTCGCGCCTTACTAGCATCATTCAAAAGGCGTCCAGGACTGTGTCTTTCCGTCCTTTTATGCAGACTGCCGCCAAGAAAATGGGCGATGCTAACCCTGGGACATACAAGGCTTTTGGCACGGACTGGACTGATGATTTTAGCCATTGCCACAAGAGGAGCTTGGCCCCCGGTCCTCGGCTGGATGAACAGAACCTGCGCATGGTCGAACGTGCATTGGTAGATGTTGATGCACTACTTGGATCTGGAAAAGACGGTGTTTCTAACGTTTTTCTGCTAGAATGGACTCGATTTGCTGTTGTCCAAGCAAGCGCTTGTGGTATCTTTGGCGTGGAACATCCCTTTCGAGACCCGAAAATCGACGAGGCATTCTGGTAAGTCATTGCAATCAATTTGCAGTACACGACCTGACAATTGTTAGGACCTGGCAGTCATATCTACCTCTACACATGGCCAACCTTGACATTACCGGCAGAGGCTATGCAGCACGAGAGATAGTCTTTGACGCTGTCCGAAAGTACAACAAGTCACTTCCCAGCGATGTATCCCAAGTTTATCTTGAACGTCTAAGAACCATGCGAGAGGCTGGTATCGACGAGGAGGAGCTTCCCAAGCAACAAGCTGCTTTTTGCACCGCCGCGTTTTCAAACACTGTTCCCATCATGCACTGGACAATCTATGAGCTGTTCTCCCGACCGGAGCTTCTCGAACAAGTCCGCAAGGAAGTTGTCGACAAGGCCATCAGCGGCACCAAGGAGACTGGATTTACACTGGATGTTGCGGCCCTCAAGACAGGATGCCCGTTAATCCTGTCCACGTTCCAGGAAACACAACGACTACGACATGTCCATGCCAACATCCGCAAGGTGATCAGTGACACGCTTCTGGATGGAAAATACCTCCTAAAGGCCGGTCACTATGTCTTGATGCCTGGCCAGCCTGTCCACACCAACAAGGCAACCTGGGGCGACTCTGCCGACATCTTTGACCCTTACCGCTTCATGCCCAAGGACGCTGCAGATGGCAAATCGGTAGCCCCTAGCAGCTTTGTCGCATGGGGAGCGCCTCCTCATCTGTGCCCTGCACGCCAGTTTGCCACGACTGAGATTCTCGTCGTTGCGGCTTTGCTTGCCATCAGATGTGATATAGCCCCCGTGGGCACAGGAAAGTGGACGAATGACCCGGCTGTATATACGGGCGATATGCAGACCATATACTGCCCCAAGAAGGATATCGAGGTTGAGGTGAAGGCAAGAGAACAGTGGTCTGGGCAGTGGCGTGTAGCAGTGGGCGAGAGTACAACGCGCTTTTCTCTTGCCTCGGGATAGGATGAGAGAGTTATTGAATCTGCTGTATATTCAGCCTCTGTACGCCGTCAGCAACAACCAATGACTCTCATAGTCTCACAATCTCAGGCATTGCTTGTACTGAGTCATGCTCGGGATAAGCATGTTCGGGGCCCGATAACTCCGAGGCAATAGTCACAAAAGTCATATTGTCATGACCTGTTCAAATCCATAACTACAATGCGTCGTCACGCCTCGCAAGGCTGAAAAGAGCCTGTGACACTGCGCCATGGTAGGCTGGCGTACCAACCCGCGTCTTTTTGCTGACAACTGTCCACTTTTTGAGGCTGAGTAATGAGTCTTTCTCTTCACTGCCTGATGGCCCAAGACTAACTGGTGAGGGGTTACTGCATACAAGTACAGAGGGCTACACGGCTTGCTTGACGCCTGTGACCATAAGCGATAACAGGTGGTTGCACATTTCCTCCGCCTTTTCAACCTCGGGATTGATCAAATCCTCGCTGTCTATGCGTGACAAGTCTTGAATACTCTCAGGCTTAGTTCTCTTTGCCACTACACACTGTCCTGACTATAACACGCTGTGGGCCTGGTCTCGTCGAGACGCGCATCATCTCAGGATGGCCATCGACCAAGATCCCATAGTCTCGAAATTTAGGGACATTTCTTTTTCAGATGCTGATCTCTCCCATCAGAGCCAAAATGTCGTCGATGAACAAAGACTTGGGGTAGAGCGAGACTCTCAAGCCACATCCACGTTTGGTCTCTTGTCTGAGCAAGAAAGTGAAGCTTGGCAGAGAGCCATAGAAAAGGTTGTGCGCAGCGTCGTGTCTGTCAAGTTCTCACAGCCTTACGCATTCGACACGGAAGTTGCCAAGACGAGTGAAGCCACCGGCTTTGTTGTTGATGTTGAGCGAGGGTGAGATAATTTCATGTCCTGGACTTGATATCAACATCTCGATACTAACACGGCAAAGCCTCGTTCTTACCAATCGACATGTCGTCGGCCCTGGCCCCTTCTCTGGCTATATCGTCTTTAACAACCAAGAAGAAGTCGATGTTCGTCCCATCTATCGCGACCCAGTCCATGACTTTGGCTTCCTCAAGTTTGATCCCAAGGCTGTCAAGTACATGGAACTCACCGCAATAGAACTTCGACCCGATCTTGCAAAAGGTAGTGATGGATCCTATTTCTTGATTGAGAATATTTGTATTGACCCGATGCCATAGTTGGAACAGAGATCAAGGTCATTGGCAATGACAGTGGCGAGAAGCTGGGCATTCTGTCCGGTTTCATCAGTCGTCTTGACCGAAATGCCCCCATATATGATGGTTACATGGACTACAATACTTGCTACTTCCAAGCAAACGCCTCTGCTGCTGGAGGTAGTTCGGGCAGTCCAGTCGTCAATGTCGACGGCCATGGCATCGCCCTGCAAGCTGGAGGGCGCACCGACGGTTCAACTGACTATTTTCTTCCCCTGGACGGCCCACTGCGCACGCTGAAGCAGATCCAGAATGGCCAACGCGTGAACAGAGGAGAGATTCAGGTCGTCTTCAAGCTCAAACCTTTTGACGAGTGTCGTCGACTTGGGCTCAGTTCCGAATGGGAGAGTCTTCTTCGAAAATCCTTTCCTGGTGAGAATAACGCCATCGTCGCCTTGGATGTGCTACCGGAAGGACCAGCAGACGGAAAGCTCAGAGAAGGAGATATTCTCCTCAAGATCAATGGCGAGCTTGTCACTCAGTTCCTTCACCTGAACACCATCTTTGACGAAAGCATTGGCCAAACTCTCCGCATCCTGGTGCATCGTGATGGAGAAGACGTCGAGGAGGATGTTGTAGTCCAGGACCTAGACCAAGTCACACCTGATCGCTTTGTCACGGTCAGCGGAGCTTGCTTCCTTAATCTCTCTTATCAGGTCGCCCAGAGATTTGTGCTCCCATGCCGTGGTGTTTATGTGATCAAGTCGGGCCCGTTTCATCCCACATACGACAACTACGTGGTCGAGAGCATCAACCACAAAAAGACGCCAGATCTAGATGCCTTCATAAAGGTGATGAAGGACACACCAGATAGATCCCGAGTGGTTGTTCAGTACTGGCACACCTGGGACCGGCACACGCTGCGAACAGCTGTTGTGCCTATCGACCGTCACTGGTTTGAGAGAATGAAGATGTTTGTGCGGAACGACACAACAGGGCTATGGGACGTTGAAGTGCTTGCCGAGGCCTTGCCTGCCACTCAGCCAGCTCCGTTAAGCGCCTCCTTTGACTCGCTTGAGCATATCCCCCAGCGGGCAGTAGCAGAGATCATGAGAAGTTTTGTTCATGTCAAATACTCTGCGCCCGTCCTGATCGACGGACAATCGACGCGTGTCAAGCTCGGCATGGGACTCGTCATTGACGCTGAGAGAGGGTTCGTCATCATATCTAGAACCGTTGTGCCCACCCTAATGTGCGATATCGAGCTCACATTTGCCGACTCGGTTCTCATCCCCGGCAAGGTCATGTTTCTGCACTCTTCGCACCACTATGCCATCATCCAGTACGATCCCAGTCTTGTGAGAGCGCCGGTCAAGAGCGCGAGATTTAGCAAGGATCGTATCTCACAAGGCGCATCGACCCTTTTTGTTGGACACAATGACAGCAACGAGATGGTGTATGCCTCAACTGCCGTCACCAAGGTAATTCCTCTCGAACGAGAGCCCCCAAATCCGCCTAGAAGCCGTCCCATCAACATCGACCGCATCGACGTAGAGACGAGGGTGGGCAACCACTGCGGCAGCGGAGTTCTCATCACAGAAGATGGGTTGGTGCAAGCACTGTGGCTGCTGTACGAGCTGGAAGACCTTGAAGAAGCTTGTCTGGGACTCAGCGCCCAGGCCATCTTCCCAGTGGCTGAAAGGTTGAGGCAAGGCATCATCCCACGTCTGAGAAGCTTGCCTGTCGAGCTGGAACCGGTCACCATGATCTCGGCCAGAGTGATGGGTGTGCCTGAAGAATGGATCCAAAAAGTCCAAAGCAAGTCTTCGGAACGACGTTTGTTTATGGTGAAACGCGCATTCGGCCAGCTGCCAGACCAGCTCATCGAGGGCGACATCTTGCTCACGATAGACGACAGGCTCGTCACTCAGTACGCCGACATTGATGCAATGTACTGGAAGGAATCTCTCGACGTACTTGTTGTGCGCAGCGGAGAACAACTCAGCTTCACGGCCCAAACGCTTGCCGAGGCAGAATTCGAGACATGGCGTGTGGTGAACTTTTGCGGTCTGACTGTTCAGAAGCCACATCGTACTGTCAGACAGTGCATCAAGAATCTGCCAAGCGAGGTTTACATCACGAGCTGGTTGATCGGGTCGCCTGCGAGTCTGTACAACGTCTATGCAACGACATTCATCACCCACATAAACAACGTATCCACGCCTGACCTAGAGTCGTTGATTCGGGTAGTGGCTGATATTCCTGACAAGACGTGTAAGTCGACACTGGTGACCGCCTTTATCCTGGGACAGAATACTAACGTGTGTCGATACAGATTTCAAAATCAGGATGTCAGACTACTCAGGTAGCCCGTCTGTCGTCACTATAAAGAAGGATGAGCGCTACTTTCCAACTGTTGAATGGATCCGTGATCCTTCACATTCCGAGGGCTGGAAGCGAATCACATATGAAGACGGCAAGGCTGTGCAGGGCGAGGGACTGTATGGCATCTCCCTATAAACACTTCATGTACGACTAGATTGTCTTTCATGAACTTGTCGAACTTGGTGTACTATAGTCTACTCGTTTCTTTTCTGTCACATCCCCAAGATGGCACTATACTAGATTCATCTCAGCATAATAGACAACACAACTCTCCAAGACAAAATATGTTTTAAATCGTTTTCAAAAACTAACTACCGTTTCTATATATATACGCCCCTATTTTTTGCCCAGACTAATTGAACTGGCTTGGCTCTATGAGAATGGTTGCTCCAACTGCTGCCCTGAAACCTTCTGCGGTGTCAAACATTAACTTGCATGCAGCGGCTGCAGCAGATGCTGAAAAGCCGAGGTGCACACTGATCATCTTCTGCCACTAGCCAGATCAAGCTAGCGTAACTAACCTAGACACTACCACAAACGGCCTAGCACTTGTGCTACCAGAGCAGAGACTTTCTTTATCTGGTCTATCAATCTTCCTGCAGCAAAGAATCTGTCTGAACCCTACATGACCTTTTGATTTTCAATGAACATCCTCCGCCTCCCACGCATTCAGCTTTCCGCTCTCAAAGCACTTGATACTACCAGAAAAACCGCATCTTACCTTCTGATGGACGCTTCCAGGCGTCGCGCTGGCCGTGGCCGTGGCAACCGACGAGGTGCTCATTCTCAGTCGCGACCTCAGACGCAGCGTGGTGGACGATTCTCCAGAGAGGCGCAGTCAAACGAAGCGCCGGCCTCTTCGACACCTTCCTTCAAGCAAGAGACTATCAGCAGCATCCCTGAAGTGTTGTCGCAGCCTTCCGACACAAAAGATGCCCGCCGCTTCGATAGCCTTTCAGCGTCCAACCAGGTGCACCCCATCATCGTGCAGACTATCACGCAAGACATGAAGTTCGAGTACATGACCCCTGTGCAGGCCGAGACTGTCGACGAGCTTCTCCCGCCCAACTGCAGTGACTGTCTCGTGCAGGCTCGCACGGGAACTGGCAAGACCATGGCCTTTCTCTTGCCCGCCCTGCAGACCATGATCACCCAGAACCGTGGCTCCGACGCTGGCATATCACTTCTCGTCATCTCTCCCACGCGTGAGCTGGCTCTTCAAATCTCGGCAGAGGCTATCCGGCTTCTGCAGCGTCTCCCAAAGTACAGGGTTCAGGTGGCAATCGGAGGAACCAACAAAGACCGCGAGGAGAGGCAAGTCCTTGGTGGTTGCGAGATCCTCATCGCCACGCCTGGCCGTCTCCTGGACCACATGTCCAACGAGGACATTGTCTACTCAATGCGCAACCTCAACACTCTGGTTCTCGACGAGGCCGATCGACTCCTCGACATGGGCTTCAAGAGGGATCTCCAAGAGATCGTTCAACGCTTGCCCGACAAGTCAAAGACCAACCGTCAAGGCATGCTGTTTTCCGCCACCATTGCGCCGCATGTCCAGCAAGTCGCAGGCCTCGTGCTGTCTCCCGGCTACAAGTTCATCTCGACCATTCCCGCAGGTGAGGCAAACACCCACGAGCGTGTCCCCCAGTTTCTGGTTCAGGTGCCCACCTTTGGAGATGTCGCACCCGCCATGGTGGGCTGTGTCCGCGAGGAAGCCGCTCGAGGTCAAGCCTTCAAGGCTATTCTGTTTGCCCCTACAGCCGCTCTCGCCGACTTTTACGGAGAGCTTCTCGAGTCCATGCCTGGAATGCCTTCGGTATCCACCCTGCATAGCCGCATGTCCCAGAGCAAGCGCACCAAGATCACCAACGAGTACCGCAACGCTACAAACGCCATCCTCGTGGCTACCGACGTTGTCGCACGCGGAATGGACTTTCCAGGCGTCACTACGGTCATCCAGGTTGGCATCCCCGCCGACAAGCAGAGCTATATCCACCGCCTAGGTCGCACAGCGCGAGCTGATGCCGACGGTCGAGGAATCCTGATCGTGTCGGAGACCGAGAGCTGGTTCCCCAAGTATTCCCTCAAAGAAATCAGCTTTACAGCCCGAGACGCCGACCTATCTCCCGCTGGCCATGTCTTGGGATTTGCCGAAAAGATGGACGAAGACGACAAAGCTCGCATCTACCAGGCGTGGCTCGGGTACTACAACAACTACCTGAAGAGCTTCAGATGGGATAAGGAGGAGCTGGTACGAAACGCCAACGTCTACGCCCGCGAGGGTCTTGGATCTCCTGATACGCCTTCCATCCAGAAGAGCACTGCATCCAAGATGGGACTGAGAGGCGTCAAGGGTCTGGTCACTGTCGCTGACCGGCCTCGACAGAAGCATGGGGCCCCTGGAAATGGAGGGCAGGGCAATGGTGGAAGGGGCAAGCGAGGTCGAAGCCAGTGAAGTTTTGTGCAAGACTGGTCGGTAGGATTTGTATTTAGGGCCGTTTCAGAGGGCAAAGGGGTGGCTTGTTATAGAGCTTATACAAGTAGACGTGTTGGCTAGAGATTGAGAACATAGAGATGCTGTTGCTCCTTGCATACGAGAGTAGACAAGTTGTCGCTGATTGCCTAGGTACGCAAGATCAATAATACGTTTCAACGCAAGACGGAGAAAAGAAACTAGTCCAGCCGCGGAGTGGGTAAAACTGTTTGAATCGAGCATGGACATTGTGACAGACTTTGTGATGTGTGCTTGATCAGTCTGGAAGGAAATGTGTCGATCTACGCCAACTAAAGCCGTGTCTGGCATCTCCGTTCCGTTCAACAAGTCAACCATGCAGGTACGGTACTACAGGTAGCCTCGGCCACTCCTGTGATGGATGCGTGATGTTGGCTTGAGAACACAACACCCCCGTTCCCCAAAAGCAAGTTGATCAAAGCGTATAAGCCCCAGGCCCTATAGGGATTCGATCTGCCACCTCCGGCCTGAACCATGACTGGTTTAGGCTTGGTTTGTGGACCAAGCTTACGGCTTGGAATGCCACATTGCTCAAGCATTCCTCAGCCGGGTCGATTCAGGGGAGCTCCGGGGCGCGAACCAGGTGCATGCACAAGTCGATAGAATGACTTGGCTAGAGGCGTCGGATCTAAGAGCTCTTGTGGTAATAATGTGGCAGCTTATGCGCGCGCATCAGACAAGGACTCCGAGTTTGAGTCGCTGACTGGCGCTCATAAGACTACGCAGTAGCCCAGAGGCACATTGGCCAAGCCTGTGTGTGTGTGTGTGTGTCCCTGAAACTTGAAATTTGCCGACGGCGAAATCGTCAATTCGAGGACGATACTGCTTCCTCTTTGTGACATCTCTGCCACGCTTCGCAGCCTTGGCCATGTATGATGTGCCAGAATGTGCAGTACGTATTGCTACCCACATCCCTTGTCCGAGATCTAGGCATTGCTGATACGTTGAAACAGAGACGTTGCGTCTTACAGGCGCTGACAAAAGTCCAAGATGCTCAAAAGAACATCAAGGGCCTGTGCAATGACCAAAGCTTTCTAGAAAAACTCTCAGAATGTGCTTTTGATGACTGTAGCCTTTCCGGATCATTGGGTGAGTCTTTATCTATGCTCCAACTACTCTCGCCTCTCCTCTAACACGACTCGTCCGTCATAGATTTTATGAAGTTTGTCGAATCCGTGTGCAAACACCCCGCCGAAGATGACCGTCAAGAGTTCCAAATTGTAGTCATCGTCTTTGCTGTGCTGGCTTTGGTCTTTTTCCTGATGCGACTGGTTTCTAAACTCATGGTTAAGGTCGCATGGGCGACCGATGATACTCTGATAGTGATATGCTTCGTTTGTCTCGCCCAGCTGCCTTGAACACTCTGGAAGGACACGGACTGACATGGTCCCAGATTATCCTGATACCCTTTACAGTCATCAATCAGCTGAGTAGGTCGTCCATCGCAGGCTCTTCCAGCGTCATCACCCCTTTCTGATCAGTTGCTTTGCTACAGTGATTGAAAACGGCATCGGACGCAGTGTAGCGTCCATCAACCAGCAGCAGATTCCACATATCCTCAAGGTATGCGCCCAACGTTCTCTTTCTCCTGCACGTCGTGTCTCACGCATAAAAGAACATCTTTGTCTGGCAGATCATCTATATGGTGGGTCTTGCAGCGATCAAAGCATCGATTCTCTTCTTCTTTCTGCGCATCTTTCCCGACAGAAGGTTTAGAATCGTGGTCTGGATAACGGTAATCCTCAACACTATAGCAACTGCCGGCTTCTTCATCTCCAACTTTGCCAAATGGCACCCTTTTTCCGTGGTGTGGGAGGGTCAAAGAAATCTGGAGGCGAACGGGCTCGCTTTTATGAATGCCATCACAATGATGCTAGCACATTGTATCTTCAACTTTGTTCTTGATGTTTGGATGCTCATCTTGCCCATGACGCAAATCTTCAAGCTTGGACTGTTACCGAAGAAAAAGATGGGCGTCGTGTGCATGTTTGGCCTGGGTGTATTGTAAGTTCAAGCTGCTTTGCCATGGATATGTGACTGACTTGGCTCCAGCTTGACCATCATCAGCATCATGAGAACGGTGATTCTGTCCAGACTCAACAAGAAACCGGGTAGAATGGGTGCGTTTTGCACGAGACTTGTATCCGCACGGCATGCTTATCAAATCTATCTCAGGAACCAGTTCACAGTACAGCGTCCTCTGGGGCAGCGTCGAACTTTACGTCGGTGTCGTGGTAGCATGTGTACCGCACGCACGTCAACTCTATCGGGCTGTTATATCCAAAACAAAACTTGCAAGCGAAAGCTCAGCGACTTCGAGCATCAAACCCATCTTCGTCAACCGGTCCCTAGCACCCATAGAGGATGAAGATGACATGCCAGCATTGCATGACGAGGGAGGTCTCATTGCTCCCAGTAGACGACCGTCCACAGCAGGCGTCGAGAACGAGGTTGATGTTGCGGCTAGGCAGGACACGAGAGATCAAATGTAATAAAATCCAGAGCAAGATGGATCCTGAGCTGGTAAAAAGCGAGCTACACCCCAAACACTGTGGTATTTTGCTGCGTTTTCTCTGATACCATATAGACCTATAGACTGTAACAAACTGCGTATATATATGTGTATTTATCTTTTCCCCTGAAATTGGAACTGTCTAGATGGTTGGATTTAACACTTTCTCCCAAAACTAACAAAAAAGAAACGACAAGACCCTAGCCGCAGCAAAGTGCAAGTGTCTCGGGAACAAGCATGCGACATGGTTATACCCACCAGTCAGCCAAGCAGTCCCTGTCTCGACAAAAACTTGGCACAAGCTTCTATCTTGTGACGTCAGAAAGAGGGTCAGAGGATGCGCGAAATAGCACAATGACAGTTGCGTGCATACGTGTGTGAGAACTGCGACGATAGAGCCAACCTATCCAGTCTTGCGGTGTGCAATAAGCCCCTGGCCCATGCCATCATTGTGCACCGCAGATGTTGCTGTAGGATTCGGTAAATGTAGTACAGTTACTACAGTATATCCGTCTCCCGTTTCTTCCATGATCTGCGCATTCCTTTTGGGCCGTTGGGCACTAAATACACATCCTACACCAACTTTAACTATTACCACCACCATCCGCATCGCCAACGAGAACAGCTAGCTGCCCACAATGAACTACGCCAACATGATTGAGGAGAAAAACCTCAAGGTATAGTACATCTACTCCCCCGGGTGTCCATCCCAGTCACCGCTGACCGTCGGCCTAGAAAACCTTCATCATAGCAACCCTCTGCTCGACGCTCGTGGGTACCTTTACCTCGTCCATGGGCCTCTGGGACCGCGTGAAAGAGAAGCGGAAGCAGGCACGGCGCGACACAACACAGGATGAAGAGATCAAGAAGCTCAAGGCTCAGGTCCAAGAGTCGTCGAGAGAAAAGGACCGCGCCGTAGAGAGGAGCCGAGAGAGAGCAAGAGACGAGGTCGAGGCTTCATTCGAGAGGTCGGGCGCCCTGATCAGTCGCGAATTCCAGGACGGCTATCAACGGCTCGGCTCGAGATTTGCCATCGGAGACGTCGTCACCGAGAACAGGCTCCAAGCCCAAGTCATCGCTCTGCAGCAGACAGTCATCAACGTCCTGCAAGATGCCCTCTACAACGGTCGCCAGCTTGATCGCGCCGACATGGCAAAGCTCGTTGCCGCCTCCGATGCCGCTCGAGAGGGCTCCCTCGGTGCTCTCCGTCAGCAACGCCAGCGTCTGCTCACGGCGGGAGAGGAACCCCGATTGGCACTCCCGTCCCCGAAGCCCGCGTCCACCGTTGCCAATGCCGAACCTCTATACTGTCGATACAGCCTCGATCTTCAATACGTTCAGGAGAGGCCGCTCGCCTCTGACTTTGCGCCAGGAGGCGACGGCAAGTGCCCAGCTTGCGGTGGTTTCCTCCATGTCGAAGCCGACGACGGCTGGGCTATTGGAAAGACGGCCTCCCGCTTGATCACGGAGCAAGGATACGAGAGGGAGATTGATGAAGAGCTCGAGTTCCACATCAGCCCGCGCTTTGTTGTCAAATGCCATACGCCAGAAGGGGAGTTTGCTTGTGTCCTCTGCAGCCGATTTCGCGACGAGGATGTCATCTGCCCGACTGCCGATATCTTGATCAACCACATCGGCCGGACGCATACTGTTGCCGAGATGGAGAGGGAGCCCGACTTTGAGGTGAGATCCCTGGATTTAGACAGGAGGGGAGCTCCTCCCAAGGCTATCGAGTTTGATAGGAGGAGTGTGCCCGCGAGGTCTGTAGACTCGGATAGAAGAAGTGCGTCGGCAAGATCTATCGCTTCGGGTAAAAGGAGCGTACGCGCCATGAGCGTGGATAGACGGAGTGTGTACTAAGGCAAGGTGTTTTTTTTGGCATAGCGACTTTCATACCAGGCGTCATTCTAGCAGATTGTAGGTATTTACAATGCAGGCTACAACCAACTACTACATCACATTCTCCTCAGTCGACTGACGCTCCTCGATGGCTCCGTCGACTCTATGATGGACTCTCTCAGGCGATTACTGCGGCTTGATAAGTGCCTTCTCCTTTTCTGTGAGAGCCATGGTGTCATTGCCCATGGTACCATCGTTGACATTCATTGTCTATCCCCCGGAACTACTCTTCAAGTTGCCATCGGGCCACGCCTCGCGCATGCAGCTCTACCGTATCGAACAGCGGCTTCTCGACATCTTCAGGCTTGAGGATAAACTGTAGCTTCGTACATGCCAGAATAACACCCTCGGCGCCTTGATCAAAGAGCGCCTCGACAGCGTCCAAGTACAACTGCTTTGACTCAGGTGTGGCGGCGCTCGTCGACAGCTCTTGGAAGATGATGTTGTTCATGCGACTTCTGGTCTCCTGGCTGGACGGCACAAGTACTTGAATATTGTACTTGGTTTCCAGCCTCTTTTTCAGGAAATCCTGCTCCATGACGAGCCTTGTTCCAAGCAGGGCAATCTTGTTCAAGCCTGCCTGCACAATAGCATCACCTGTGAAATCGATCATGTGCAGCAGCGGGAGACCAGTGGCCTCTTCAATATCTTCTGCCCATCGGTGGTTGGTGTTGACACAAAGCACAATAGCCTCGGCGCCGACGGATTTGAGATTGGTGGCTGTCAGGCACAATTGGCGTCTCACCTCGTCAAAGTCGCCAGCCTGGAAGACGCCGACGATCTCGGCATAGTCAAATGAGTGCAAGACTAGCTTGGACGAGTGTCCTCCTCCCAGTTGCTTTTGCACGTAGTCGTTGATTTCCTTATAATAGACAACAAGGGTTGCGTGATACGTGGTGCCACCGAGTAACCCCAAGACACGCATCTTTTGGATTGGGTAGTTGTTGTCGCGAGCTCTACAAGGGTCAGCCTATGTCGACTATATATCAGGAACGATAAGCTTACTGATGGTTACGGGCTTGGTGCCCAGATTTTGAGCAGTGAGCAATAGCATCTGCCATCAGGTGTCGATGGTCTTTATTTATTATAACTTTGAGAGAAGATAGCGGCATGCTAGTGCAATACCCGGAGAGGGTCTGTACTAAATTTAGATCTTACAGCTGAATCCTGTTGACGGCTTTCGATCCGACAGTCAGCGCTACTTGGGGAGGAGGTTGGCTTACTATGAACAGGAAGAGATAAGTCTAGAATCGCTTAAGAGTTAGCTAATATGGTGGTGACTGTTGGAGGACCACCTGGTTATCTATCAGGTGCTGATTGACTTGATTCAATCCGTGAATATACATCTACGTTCGATAACCAGTGGATTGCTGAAGACGTTGAACTTGCACTGATCTTCAAGTAATCTTTCATGCTTGACCAAGCCTGGCAACTCGCCAAGACATGCCTTGCGTGTCATCATTCTTCCTACCAATATTGGTTACAGTTTCCATGGCATCAATCGCTCTAGATATCTCTAGTAACCTCCATAGTATCCTACATGTATCCTACTATTTGCACTCTATTGCACATCTGTACCTGCATTGGATTTCTAAGCCAAGCATACCAACCCGAGGTAGCTTTGCTAACCCCGGTCGTAAGCCAGGGTCTCTATCTAGAAGGGTACGAAAGGCTCTCAGCAGTGACCAGCCTATCCTAGACGTAGGCCCAGGGGCCAACGGACTTGATTCCCAAGGCAGAGAAACAGACCGCTTTTGAACCTGGTTAGCAATTGTATAGGGATTCTCTCGGACCGAGACTGATCCGATATCTCGTTCTGAGTTGGCAACATATCCGAGAAATAACGTCCAGGCACGCTCCCTGAACTCCTGAGAAGCTGAACTCGGTTCTAATACGGCATCATGCACCTCATAAGATGGACTTTCCTATGTGCCACCCTCACGGCTGTAGCTGGAGCCAAGTGCAATCCATCCATATACATTACCGTCGACACATCTAATGGGCCTGTTACTGGACATGTCACAGACAATTCAGCTTGCGTAGTTGAGTACCTTGGTATTCCTTATGCCAGACCGCCTGTCAACGAACTGAGGTTTGCTCCTCCCCAGCGCTTCAATTCCACGAAGCCGTACAGGGCGGAGAGGTATGGCCATGACTGTCCGTTGACGCCTGGTAGGGAGGTCGACTACCCTGGCAAGACACCTCAGGCCCAGAGAATCATGTCCTATTTTGGGAGTGGTGCAGATACTCCTCAGAGTGAAGATTGCCTGACTCTCAACATCTGGTCCAAGGCGACGTCCAAGTCTGCCATGGGAAGCAAGCCGGTACTAGTCTTCTTCTATGGAGGACGTGAGTTGCCTCCCCAAGTCCTGATATTTCTCTAGGCTAACAACGCAGGGTTTGCCATTGGAAACACCAATAGTCCTTTTTACACAGGCAAATACTTTGCTGATGCCCAAGACATGGTCGTCGTCACCGTCAACTACCGCCTCAACATCTTTGGCTTCCCCGGCGGCCCAGGGGAGACGCAGAACCTAGGTTTACGAGATCAGAGAGCTGCTGTTGAGTGGGTTCGTGACAACATCCGGAACTTTGGTGGAGATGCCTCCAAGATCACCATTTCCGGTCAGTCTTCTGGAGGAGTGGCAGTTGATTACTGGACATATGCCTACGAGAAGGATCCTATCGCCAATGGCATTATTGCCCCCTCCGGCAACGCCTTTAGCTTTCCCGTGAACGCCAAGGGTGTCCAGGAGAAGAATTGGAACTCTGTCGTATCTGCCCTCGGCTGCAACAGCACCAGCCATGTCCTGGCGTGCATGCGCAAGGCTCATTGGCAAGATATCAAGACAGCGGCTGCTAGTATCAGACCGGCTTCAAGCTCAAGTGTTCTGCGGTCGATCCCACCATTCTATCCCATCCCTGATGAAGAGATTGTATTCTCCGACTATGTCGGTTTGACCAACAAGGGAAACTTTGCCAGGCTTCCCGCCCTCTTTGGCCACAATCACAACGAAGACGGCTACTATCGAATTCCCGCCTACGGTAATGGCGTCACTCCTACTGATTCTCAAGTCGAGTCGTTTCTGCTCGAATCCTTCACCTGCCCTGTATCATATCAGGCTAAAGCACGAAGAGATCATGGAGTAGCGGCTTGGGCATACCGCTATCTGGCGGATTGGGATAATACACGATTGTTTCCCACAAGCGGCGCATATCACGGCGTTGACCTTCACATGATATTTGGTGCTTCTGGCGACGTGAGCGGCATCGCACCTTCAACCGATCAAGCAAAGCTCACCGAGATGATGCAGCAAGCCTGGTTCTCTTTCAGCAACAACCCTTCTTCGGGGTTGAGTCAGTTAGGATGGCCCAAGTTTGATCCGAGCCGCAAGACGTTGGTCGAAATTGGCAAGGGGACAAAACCTCGAGTGAGTTTTGTGAAAGCGTCTGTGTACGATGCTCCTTGCTCAACAGTCACGATGGGGGCTCTAGGGACATCTTGGTAGCTGGACCGACTGCGCTTGCAAAGCAACAACATTCTTTCTGCTCAGAGGGGTATAGTGCTATACGAGATATAGAAGAAGCATGGAACAAAGGGAATCCGACCTGTATCAGCTCCTAAGCATCTTTGACGGCTTCGATCAATCGCCACTCCCACGTCGTCTGCAGCTCCATGCACTCTTGTAGAATCTGCTGGTCCTCCCACCACCAATAGTCAGCGATGATATACTCCCTCCAAACCTCCATCCACAGCATACGGCCCACAAGATTGCGTAGTTCTTGCTTTACATCCTCAGCAGACAAACGCCCATCTTGTACAAACTGAAGCTGGCTGTTGTCAAGCGGGATAGCAGAGAACTGGGTCGTCTTGACGTAGCTAGCATCAACGCGAAGTGATGCATTATTCAGCCACATGGGAAGTAGTCTAGCTGGGTTGGTGCATCGAAAGTTGGCTTCAAGGTTGAGCAAAAGATTATCCTCTATCCAGGATCGTAGCAGAGGGCCCAGAGTGCTTGCAACAGGAAGCGGATCGATGATGGTGAGCTGCAATGATCCACCAGGCTCAAGACATCTGTGGATGCTTTTCAGAAGAGCCGGTATATCTTGAGATGGCATAGCCAATGGAAGCCGTAAAGAATAGACGGCTTCAAAGGCGGATGGGGCCACGGGTAGAGCGGAGGGAGACCTCACCGGTACGGCGATTGGACGAATGTTTGGGAATAGTATATGTGACAGCGGCGCTGGAGAAAGGTGGTATAACTGTTTGTCGTGATTCACTGCAGCCAAGTACGAGGTAACAGCTAGACGTGCGTCAGCGAGTTTGACTTGATATTGAGAGAGTACATTCTTGGTACCTGGTGTTTCATATAGAGCAAGCACCTTCTTTGCCTCTGAAGACGGGCTTTCAAGAGGTTCGTGGTTGCTCCCAAGATGCAGAGGGTGTTCCATGTCATACAAGGCAGATAGCATCCATTGCATCTTTTCAACCTCCAGGTCATTGCATGAGCCTGGCGGACTGCCGACATTCTGAGACTCTGCTAACCTCAATAGCCTAACCACATTGCTCTCACCAGCCAGCTGCTTCACCTCCCTCTGCATCGCATTCATCTCCATGGGAGCCTGCGTCTCGGCTTCTGTGACTGGACCATCCGCGAACGGGAATGAGGCTTCGGTAGGAGAGCACTTCCAGTCGTCTGGGGGCTTCCAGTCAGTGCTCAGAGGAAGTCCAGAGGAGGCCATCCGCTTCAGCTCCTTGTGTTTGGACTGAAGCAATCGGCTTCTGGGATTGCGAAGGCTTGCATGAGAGCTATCGAGGGTTAGCCAGGGGAAAGCCCAAGACGAGATATCACCCACGAGGAGCGTGGACGGCTTGGCGTCTTGCAGCTGGGGTTGGCCACGATGGTAACCTCGCAGCTCAACTCCAGAGGGTCATCTGTGCTTTTACGTAGAGTCGAAGTTACTTCTGTACTCCTGGCAATGAAGGAGCCCTCGCTGAGAGTTTGGACAACATGGCAGGGAGCAAGTGCCACCAGCTCAGTAACCTCTGTATTCAGGGGAGGTGTTGGTAACTGGCTTGGTAGTGGAAATGGAGATTCGACATGGGAGTTGTGGTTGATGAATATATCTGCTGACTGTGGTGAGCATGTAAAGATATTGTACCAATGAATTTCTGTCTACACACCTTGAGCAGTGTCTAGGATCTGGCCGTTGCGCTTGGAGTTGAGATCAGCAACACGGGCCAAGTTGAGGGTTGCTTGCTCGCTCCTGGTAGAGAAGATGGATAACCTGTCCGTCTCGAGTTCATAGTTGTATCCCACGTCGGATGTTCTGATGGACACGGAAGAAGTGGTGGGCGATAACGATACAGGATGTCGCTCTTTGTGCTTGCGCCTTGAGAAGCTGGCAAAAGATGTCGACTCGCTCGAAGAGGAAGAACCACGACTGAATATGGATCTCGCTTTGGGTGTACCCTTGTAGCTTTGGGCTGGTTTGGTGGCCTTCCTCTCGCGATGCTCCCTTCTCGACTCCTTCTTGGGGTCTGCCCAAGCGACTTCCCACATGTTGGCACGATGGCGATCAAACTTGGTCAAGTGCACTGCGAGGCTGCTTGCTGGTTTCAGGAATACCGAGCAAAGGCGGTCTCTCGACGAGTGACCTGCTGAGCCGGTACTTGGCCTCGTTAACGGGGAGCGTGTCATGAGGAATAGATCTGATCGCAGCCAATACAAGACGACGCAGGGATGGGGGGAAGAGGGAAGACAGGGAAGAGGTTGCATACTTTGCGCGGTAGATGGGCCCAGGGCGAGATTAATCAAGGCCTGCTTCTTCCTCTCAGCTAATCAGGTGCTGTTCCGCGGATGAGCCCAGGACATGGCGGTACACTCGTCCAAACCGGCGAATGTAAGGCTGAACTCTGTCATTTCACAGAATTGTCGAGGCTGCAACTTGGAGACGGGTGCTTTGTAACTTATCTAGGATGGCCTGGGGGATCTGAGAGCCCGGGGCCCTGGTTCTCGGACAGCAGGGCGTCATGCATATCACTTCTCATATCTGCCATGGTAGTTTCGGAGTAGCTGTACCTGTGCTCGATCGAGAACTTGTGACATCCCCCTGGAGGTGGCAGAGAGATCACCTCATGCAATGGTCTCGATGCGGCCAGGGCGTTGGAGTGGCTTACGGCGACCAGCGCCAACTCTGCTGGTAGCATGTTGCCGTGCTAGTCATGGTTATTTTTGGGCCACGGATGTTTTGCGTGTTTGCCTGGGCCATCCTGCAGGCAAATACGCCCATGCTCTGTTTCGGATTTGTCCACAGGATCTACTGTTCATGCTGCCTTTGGAGTATGAATATAAGCATGTCCATCACCTCCGAGGATGACCAGACGGCATTGGTCACGGCTGGGCTGAGGCAGGCCTGCAAGGGGTGACAAGCGCCCTCTGAAAGGCTTTTGCGTTTTCCACGAAACTCAATAATCAATAAATTACTGGCCTGGCTTGTCAGAACAAACCCTCAAGGCTCAAGAATGAATGGATGCACGTCCCCCCAGGTTCAATGCAGCAAAGCACCGCTTTTGAGCGCGTGGCTTTGTTCTAGACCATTTGCGGGGACTATCAACACCGTCAACTCTCTACCAGACGAGATGTCAGTTATCGGCAGTCGACATAGTAGCAGACTAGTAGTGTAGTCGACAAGGGATATCGCGATAAAGCCCTGGCAGCCCGACTGTCAAGCACACGATACCACTCGCTTGAGAAGGCCCTAAATTGGTTCACCCACTATCCGCAGCCTTTGCCATAACGTCTGATGCCATGTTCAAGGCATCCCTTGGCAGGTGAGGGCTGAAAATTGGTCGAGCGTTGGCTGGCGTGCCACGCTACTGCGAGCAAACTCGTTCAAGGGCCTCTTTGGGCGAAAGGCAAACAAATGTCGCATCACATCATTATTAGCTAACACGACAGCAAACATTTTGCAATTCAAGTAATGTTGAAAGACAATCCCCAACGTATCCTTGTGGATTGACCTCGCAAATGGTACCAGTTGGGCATTAAGACGCACTTGGCCATCAGGTATCGCCACCGAGAAGAATAGCAGCACGTATCGATCACCATGAATAGATGCACAAGAAAGCAAAGAACGCCTGCAAAAAAGCTGGACGTGAGTTGAGATGAATAGGACCACATGTGGGCCAAGTGTTGTGCTCTTGTTCTTGTCACGTCCGGGACCTGACAGGCTGCAACCATATTGCTTTTTTGGCAGCAAATTGGTGTCAGCTAGGCTTGTAGCTTCAGGGGAGGATAAATGCTTTCCAACTCTACTCCCAGACAAGCAGAGGAGAGCACGTAACGGACCATCCCTCCGGCTCCCCCTAGGGTCCGTTCTCCCGCTCAGGCTTGGTGTGGCACACACTCTCGCCTTGACCCTCAAGCGATCTTTGGGTACAGTACAGTATCTGTCGTTAGCTTAGTGCCTCTGTCCAGTCCTGTGGCTTGTTGACGACTTGCCTCTCGCTCCCCGTGTCTCACTTTGCTCACCAATGCTGGGTATATTTGAACAGTCCTGGGCTCAGCAGTCTCGAGTGTCCTTTGTGGCATATTTGACGCCTTTTCTTCCCGTTGTAGGAATCTACTTCCCACATCCAGCTCAGAGCGACTATTTCTCAGTCTGTGACTGAGTGAGGGCATCTTGAATGAGCTGCCAAGACCAACATGGCGAATTCCAATACAAAGCCTCGTGGCATTGCAAACCTAGTCCAAAGGTTCAACAGATGCGTCGCGTCTTCTTTTATCGGGCATCTCTTTAGGCTGGAAGGCAGTGGTCATGTTGGTCGCTCAAACTTCAAGTCTCTCGCCAAACTTGCTAACGAATAACCAGCCGAATGAGATCGCTGGCTCTACCTTTCTCAATGAGCTTCGTGCTGGAGCGACGACCTTTGCAGCCATGACATACATCATTGCGGTAAATGTATGGCCTCGTGTATATCCTCGTTTCATAGTAGTTCTATCTGACCATGACTATATCCAGGCGTCTATTATCTCACAAACCGGTGGGCCTTGTGTATGCGACCAAGAGAATCGCCTTGACTGTGACAAAATCGCCAGCTATGCGACATGTAAGGAGGGTAAGCGTCCATCAACAAGTCGGTATGCCGTGGGAACCATACTGACTCTGCTCCAGAGGTGAGGCGAGACCTCATCATGGCCACTTCGGCTGTTACTGCACTGTCCAGCTTCATCTTTGGTCTTTTTACTAATCTCCCCATTGCCCTAGCGTAAGTTTTACAACACGGCCGCCTCGTTGCTTTCTGACAGCCGACAGGCCTGGCATGGGTCTCAATGCCTACTTTGCCTTCCAAGTCGTTGGCTACAATGGATCCGGCCCCATTCCGTACGGTGTTGCTTTGACAGCCGTCTTCATAGAAGGCTTCATCTTTGTATTTCTAGCATTGACAGGTATGAGACAGTGGCTCGTCAAGATCATCCCTTCTACCATCAAGACTGCCACTGGAGCTGGCATTGGACTGTTCCTTGCCGAAATTGGTCTGTCATATGAGACTGGTATTGGTGCCATCACTGGAGGCTGGAACGCGACGCCCTTGGCGATTGCTGGCTGTCCTGAGGAGAAAATCAGTCCAGAGACGCACATGTGTGATGGCGGCATAATGTCTAGCCCCAAGGTAACCCCAACCCTTCTGAGAGATGAGATATATATGTATATATATATATGTATATGAACGGGAACGCTGATCACCTTTGCAGCTGTGGACAGCCATATTTGCAGGCGGCCTGCTCACGATATACCTGATGGCGTTCCGAGTCAAGTATGCCTTCATGATTGGTATCGCTGTGGTTTCTATTCTTTCGTGGCCGTAATCTGCCCTGCTTGTCATCGGCTATACCAGGCTTCTAACAAAGAACAGACGCAATACCGCCATTACATATTTCCCTGACACGCCCGAAGGGAACTCGCGCTTCGAACTGTTCCGCCAAGTTACCTCGTTCAACCCTATCAAGCATACGTTGAATGCTCTGGATTGGGACATAGCTCACCATGGCAGCCAGTTCGCACTCGCTATATTCACCTTCCTGTACGTCGACATCATCGACGCAACCGCAACAATGTACTCCATGGTCCGCTTCTGCGGCGTCTTTGACGATGTGGATGGGGACTTCCCACGGTCCACGCTTGCATACTGCTGCGACGCCCTGGGTATCTCAATCAGTGCTCTTCTAGGTTGCTCCCCAGTCACAGCCTTCATCGAAAGCGGTGCTGGGATCGCCGAGGGGGGCCGTACTGGTCTTACGGCCATGACTACGGGTCTTTGTTTTCTACTGGCAGTCATTTTTGGGCCCATCTTTGCCTCTGTTCCACCTTGGGCAACCGGACCAACTCTCATTCTTGTCGGTTGCTCAACGTGCTATTCTTTCTCAGCAAGCGCTAATAAGCTTCCAGGTTGGCTGTATGATGACTCGACAGATCACCGAGATCAACTGGAGGTACATTGGTGACACGCTGCCTTCTTTCGTTGTTTTGACCTTTATACCATTCTCTTACAGCGTGGCCTATGGCATCATTGCGTGAGTCTTTCTCCCTCACATGAGGTATGGTGCTGACAGAGGCTCTAGCGGCATGTTCTTGTATGCAGCAATCAACAGCCTGGTCGCGGTAACGGTTCGAATCTCGGGCGGTAGACTCGAGCCACAGAACTACGATATGAAGGAGTATTGGACCTGGAAAGCGCCTGGACGAAAGCCGTGGTTTGTGCGCGTCTTCCGAAACGCTACCTACTCTGGAAAGGCAATGAATGAATCAAATCCCCACATGTTCAATGCTAGGAATGGCTCAGACTGCGAGATGGTCCGGGTGGCTTCGACAGATGAGCGAAGAGGTGATGGTGTAGGGATTGTATCGATGCCGAGTCGAACTCTTTCCAAGTACTCTCGATGATTTCTCCTCTTATTCACATGGCGCAGTCTCGTGGTTAAGGATTGCGTCGTATATATATCTCTTCTGTATACAATTATAGCGTACAATAATATGCCATTGTATTGCTTATTGCTGGCCAAACCTACGTGCATCGTATAGATCTTGGACCAGCTAGCTCATCAGTTGGACCATTCTTCTTCTCACCATCAAGCGCAGATAGGTAGTCTTGCTTATGACGGACGTGTTTATTCATGGTTCCTTGGGTCATTATTGATGTTGCTGCTGAGGCATCTACCCATAGTCAATAAATCTACTTGACCAGATGGCCTATAATCACCAGTTCCATAGCTATGAGCGGACGAGTACTGCTTACTCTTTTCCTCGCGGGTGCCGCCGTATACCGTTCATGTCTCAGACGGAAGCCTCCGACACGTGGGCCACACAGATAGAAGTCCAAGGTCGGTAGATAAGAAAGACTCTATATAACTCCCTTCTGGCTCAATTGGAGTCCTGGCCAAATCCCATCTCCATGGTCTTGTCAATGGCTTCTCAGAAACCTGAGCATCTCCTCGGTGCTCTTCTCCAGACGATCGAGCGCGATATCGTTCCCTTGACACGGAATGGTGTCTCATCTGGAAGCAAAGTGTTTGGGGCGGCGATTCTATCTTCAAAGACACTTGAGCCGCTTGCAGTCTGGGATCACATGGTCTGGTTTCAAAGAGCTGTACTACTTGTTCACATACCAAGACAGCCGTGATGAGTTCGCTATCCCTTACGATATTGAAATTCTGGACGAGGTCTTTGGCGTGAGGGCGGAAGGAGAAAGTGATGAGGCAGTCAGAACTCGCCCCTTGTATAACAGAACCAACAAGTTCTTTGCTGCCAAAAGCATTCAGGATCTGGTTGGAGAGGTTCAGGACGCACAAGAGCGGCAGCGGTGGATGGCAGAAGCGGACAGGGTAAAGGGTCTCTACAGGGCATTGAGCGACGAATACCAGAAGAACAAGGAGGAGGGGATCGATACATCAAGCACTTGGAAGTAGTCGACAAGTGAGTCAGCGTGCGATCGATCCGAGAGACTCTTCATCCAAACAAAGACCGATCTGAGAGTTGGAAACCGAGATCTGGATCGGGCCGTAGAGAGCATTAGCGTCGTTGAAACATGTCCAAAAGAGGTGTCTGGACCAGCAGATCCTGACATCATTTCTTAGTCGATTCGTCTGTCAATATCATACACCTGAGCAACAGTTGGGCTCCTGACAAAGGACTCTGTTTGTAGACTAAGCTGTCATGGCATACGGCAAGCAGAAACTGGTCAAGAAGAGAGAATAGTGGTTGTGTTGAGGCCCTCATCACAGACCAGACCTCGACACGTCAGGCGGATCTGACATGGGCAAGACAGAATATCACTCGGCTAAAGCAGAGCACAGATAGCAAACTCCCAACTGTTCTCCTTTCATCTCCACTAGTCTAAAACGTCATGCGAACCTTGGCAACCCACAAATTCCTGCCTCAATGTTGAACTCCGCCTCAACACCAACGTCCTACGCGTGCGGCGGTGAGGATGGAAATCCATGGAGCCGACTTGACAGATGAGCTCGACAGGGTCAATATAAGAGACCTCCTCAATGCAGATTCACGTCCTACCTTTGTCATCGACCTCGACCCAGACCAAGACTCGCCGCCGCCTTCAACCTCGATCCAGCCCGTCTTTTGCAACACGGCCCTGAGCACACATGAGCGTCTGCTGGACTCTGTGCGTGGCCAAGAGGCACCGAGCCTCGCCGACTATCAGCATGATCCCGTGCCTTACTCTCACTTCAAGAACTGGGCCACAGGCGTCACCACCCAGGACGACTCCAAGGATGTGTTTCCACTCTTCTTTCTCTACAAGGGCCTGCTCTGGACCGGGTCGACTGCTGCCAAGAGATGGAGGTTCATCAGTGGAAACCGACTGTGGCGGCACGACTCTCCTCCTGGCAGTCTATCATCGGATGCTCTCTCCCAGGCGCACTCCCCTGTCGATAGCTGCCAAGACGCGCCTAGCTCTGAGCCACCCGCCAAGGAAGCAAGACCAGTAGAAGCAAACTTGGCCGTCGTATCCCAGAAGCCAAAGCCATTCAGCTCCTACTGGCGAGGGAGAACCCCCAGAGGAAGCTCAGATGGCGTCACAGGCAGCTCAAGTAGTGGATCAATCATGCTGGGGAGACCTGAAAAGGCTGTTGTCGACTGGACAGTTCCAGACCCCAGAGGCATCCTATCGCCATATATTCAGCTGCTCAGAGGGGTTGACTGGTCTTCAACGCCCCTCGGGCCCATGGGTTCATGGTCACCCGAGCTCCGCCAGGTTGCAAACCTGGTCATCAACAACCCTCACCCTGCCAGTCTCTTCTGGGGTAGCGACTTGACCATGCTCTACAATGAGTCCTACGCCATCAACTTTGCTGGAAACAAGCACCCATCCATGATAGGTACGGGGGCATCAGGTATCTGGTCAGAAGCCTGGGACATGCTGGGGCCAACCTTTGCTGAGATTGTGCGTACTGGTGTTAGCCACCGTCGTGACAACGATGGCCTCGCCCTCTTTAGACGGGGGTTCCTCGAGGAAACATTCGTCTGCTGGTCGTTGACTCCTCTATACGGTGGCACAAATCGTATCGTTGGTTTCTACAATGCTCCTTTTGAGACCACCGATCTTGTCTTGAGTCAGCGTCGGATGGGAACGATTAACAAGGTTAGCGATTGTCTGCGCAAGGCCACGACCACCAAGAGCTTTTGGAAACTAGTCTTGGATGGTCTCGAGGATAATCACCGCGATGTCCCCTTTGCACTCCTTTATTCGGTGGGGGACACCGAGGAGGGGGACCACCAGTCCAGCGCCTCTAGGAGCACAATCTCAAGCAAGTCGTGCCATCTGGAGGGCACTATTGGCATACCACACGGCCATCCCTCTGCACCAGATCAGATTGACCTCAAGCGAAGCTATCAAGGGTTTGTCCCGACATTCCGCGAGGCCATGAGAACCCGAGAACCGACGCTGGTCCGCATCAGAGACGGCACGCTGCCTGAAGATCTTCTCCAGGGCATTACTTGGCGAGGGTTTGGCGAACCTGGATCAGAGGCCATCATCTTCCCGGTACGACCTACAAACAGAGATGCTGTATTGGCATTTCTGGTCATCGGAGTCAACCCTCGCCGACCCTACGACCAAGGCTATGTGTCCTTTGCGACGCTACTCAACAGTCAGCTGGCAACGTCGTTGGCATCCATCATCCTGTTCGAAGAAGAGACCCGGCGCGGCAGAGACGCTGTAGAGGCCGTGGCCTTGGAGAAGGAGAAGCTGACGCAAGAACTGAACCTCCAAGCGAGTCGGCTTCGAAGGATGGCGGAGCTTTCTCCTCTTGGAATGTTTCTCGCCAGCCCCGAGGGTGTCTTGCGAGAAGCCAATGACCGATTCTACGAGATGACTGGCCACACCAGGGACGGCCATGCCGACGTGCTGTGGGTGAATCTCATGCAGAGCAGTGCAGGCATCATGGAAGAAGGCTGGCATCGCTTAACACGAGAGATGCTACCGTGGTCAGGCGAAGTGAAACTTGCAAAAGACAGGGAGAGGCCCGTCAACATGCATGGCGAGTCTATCGACTACTGGGTCATGGTCACAGCGCATCCCGAAATCTCATCAGCTGGGGCTCTGAGGTCTATTATGGGCTCTATAACCGACATCTCGCATCTCAAGTGGGCTCAAGGTCTTCAGCATCGTCAGCTGCAAGAGGCTGAAGAGACGAGAAGGCAGCAGAATGAGTTCATCGATATCACATCGCACGAGATGAGAAACCCTCTCAGTGCAATTATCCAGTGCGCAGATGACATCTCATCAGCTATGGAGGCTTGTCGCTCCAACGGCACGGCTGCCTCGCTCCATGTCATCGAATCCTGTCTCGACGCCGCCCAGACTATTGCGCTTTGCGTTCAGCATCAAAAATCAATCGTCGACGACATCCTCACCGTCTCCAAGCTCGACTCAAACCTTCTCCTCATAACCCCCGTGGTCTGTCAGCCTCGGGTAATTCTGCAGCGGGTTCTCAGGATGTTTGAGTCTGAGATGCTCGCCAAGGACATCAGCCTAGCACTTGATATCAATGCCGACTTTGAGCATCTTGCCGTTGACTGGGTGGCCATGGACCCAAGCCGAGTCCTTCAGATCCTCATCAACCTCATGACGAATGCTATCAAATTCACGGCGTCTTCTTCTACACGCATCATCAGAGTCGCTGTTGGTGTGTCTCGGGAGCCCCCAGATGTCTCTGGAATTTCCGGGTTTCATTTTACCCCGACAAGAGCTGAGCTGGGAAATGTTACAAATTTGGATGACTGGGGGTCCGGAGAACGCTTGTACGTACGATTCAGGGTGCAAGATACAGGTTGCGGCCTGTCAGACAAGGAGAAGCAGCTTCTGTTTCAAAGATTCAAGCAGGCTTCTCCCAGGACGCACGCCAGGTATGGGGGAAGTGGGCTTGGACTCTTCATATCAAAGCGTCTAGCTGAGCTGCACGGTGGCAGAATTGGAGTGTCTTCTGCAGCAGGACAAGGAAGCGACTTTGGCTTCTACGTTCAGGCTAGACGGTCGACTGCTCCCAGCCAGAAGGGCTCGTCCCAGCCCATATTGACAGACGTCCCAGGTGGCTCTGGCGAGCCTGTGACGGACACACTGCAGAATACCCAAGACACGTACTCGATCCCAAGACAAAAGGAAGATTTGCCGAACGAGGTTCTCGATCCGCGTACGTTGACAATACATGTCGTGGAGGACAACCTCATCAACCAAAAGGTTGTTGTCAACCAACTGAGAAAAGCCGGATGCATAGTCAGCGCCACAAACGATGGGGTAGAGGCCCTCGAGTTTTTGAAAAATACGCATTTCTGCAACGAGAACGGCTCAGACCTGTCGGTAATTCTGATGGATCTGGAGATGCCCAACATGGATGGCTTGACCTGTATTCGCGAGATAAGAAGGCTGCAAAGGGAGGGCCTCATTACTGAGCATGTCCCAGTCATTGCCGTGACTGCTAATGTGAGGGATGAGCAGATCAGAGTGGCACTGCAGAGTGGTATGGATGATGTCGTTTCTAAACCGTTTCGAATACCAGAGGTGATGAGCAAGATAGAGACCCTGTTGAACCTCTGTAACAGGTAGACAGTCACTAGACAATGCGAGATATATAGCGTTGGGTTCTAATGTTTTTCTCAGTTCCTAGGCTCAACTGAGCATACAAGCTCAACAGTCTGTGTTATTCCCAACACCAACTTGCTACTTTACAATAGTGGAAGTGGGCAAGAGGTGATACATAGTAGGGTACTGTTTCATATCCAAGCATGCCTGGATTTATGGGGAGTACGTAAATACAAGCAAACGTATCTATTGACTGTCCTTTCTTGCAACGCTTTCCTGTATCCTTTGGGTATTACCGATAAGATGATACCAGACTCTTCTCAAAAACCCTATATTCCGTCGGACCAGCAAGCAATTGGACCAAGTCAGGATAATCCTCATCGAATTTGCCCAGTTTAACGAGCTTGTAGCCCAACCTCGTATACCAGGCCAATAACCTCTCTTTCCCTTCATGTCGAAAGGTCATGGGGACAAGCAGTTCAACCTGCATCATCAAACATCCACGTCGGCGGCTTTCATCCTCGGCAAAAGTAATCATCTTACGCCCCAGCCCCGTCCCCTGATATTTCGCATCCAATGCAAACATGCCAAACTCGCCTCGCTCGGGGGTCATCATCTTAACAAAGACGCAGCCGACCGGCTCGTTGTTGGACGCGAGATATGCCACAGCAAGCTGGCCGTTGCGGATAAACATGGCGACTTCGGTGGCCGAGGTACGTTGGTATGAAGGGACAAAGATGTCTCCTTCGGCGGCAGTGTATGCCTCGTTGACGATGCCGGCGAGGGTAGTGACAAATGCCTCATTTTCGGCGTCTGTTGGCGAGGGGAGTCTGATGGCGGTTTGTTGGTCCATGCTGATGCTGCTGCTTCTTCCGTCTTGGGCCGAGATTATCAGTTTATCATATCGACATTCAAGTCTGAGTCTTGGGATATCGGTAGGAAGAATCAAGAGCACCAAATCAGGGTGGGGGAAGATATTGTAGCCATGTCAGATTCGTCTTACACGAATACGGACGGAGGGGACGGATTAATCCTTTGCGTTAGATTTGCGCCAGTCGCCGAGGCTCAGTCTACTTGACTAACTATACTCTGAAAGCGTTTGTTCAGTTAGATACATAAGTTTAAAGTTGACATTACGTTGACTAACTTGAACGACAACTGGTGGCGTCTTGTAGTCCAAGGTTTTGGCCTGAAGCGTACAGCGACCATCCTTTCTACTTTTATCAAGAGTCGGCATAAACAAACTACAGCCACCGTCACCTGAAAGATCAGATCTGGCATTCTCTACTCTTCTTTTAAACAAGATCCTTGTGCCCATTCACGCTATGGACAGAAGAAATCACGTTCCAAATCCTTGTCACGATCCCTATACACCGTCTGTTGTCAACGCTTCAACACTCTCCAATTTTTGCACGAATAGCCACACCAAGGACACAGCCGGAGCTGTTGCACTGGTCTTTCGTCCTAGAACGTCTGATTGCAACTTGGGCAAGTATATTTGAAGTCTTTTCCATTTCCATCGCTGCGTTTGGTGCATAGGAATGGGACGAGATCAGCGGCGAAGTCATTTGTTGTTCTCAGCACTTGGGAGAACCCGTCACGGCTGATCAACTCGTCTATATTCTTATATGTCGTTTCCACGACCAAGTCTCGAATACCTCTATCCTCTGGAGGTGTTGTAGTATAGGCCACGGTGATCGCCGTTGGGAAATCATCCATTGTCCACCCTGTGCTGATGGCAGTACCAAACTTGGTTTTCGCATACGACTTGAGTGCAAGTATGTGATATTTGTCCGCAATCTGGTAGACCTGCGCGTCGAATATCATGGCTGAGACACCAGAAGTATTGTTGTATTCAAAACAGTACATGAAATGAATCATAGCCTCAACAATACTGGCGTCAAAGTCCGTGATATCAATTGCTCTTTCGGAGCTCTCCTTCAGAATGTCAGCCAAACTCCGGAGACGGCATTTTCTAACCAACTTTCCATGGACCATCCAACTGTTTAGCAAAATAGTCAGAGTGACAGGACAAAACAAGTCTATGGGCTCTGAATTCTTGGTCTTCGCATCGAATTACAACATCAGAAAAGGCCTCATTGTTGAAGTAACTTGTATGGTTGTCAGTATATTTGTTGTTCAGGGAAATACATCAAAGTATACCTCTTTAGCGATGCGGTAAACCTATTGAGCGGCAGCCTCTCCATGGTTGAGCAAGATTGTGAGTATTTTCTCTTCCGTTTGCCATAAAACTCAGATGGCCGCGCGCATTTTATACTCGACGTTGGCGTAGGAGGGGGACTTTGTGTCGGTCGGCCTCCCGCAGGCAAAGAAGAGAAACATGACATCACGCCTCGATGGCGGGTCAATGAACTATAGACTGGCCGGATCCTATATTCCGTTTTGAAGGTATGGTGCATTTGGACTACCCAGTAAATAAATCATGGCAGGGTTATTGGGGACAAGGTCGAGAACCATAAGCAGGTCAACGCGAAGCAACGCCTCAACGGCAACTCCAACTTGGGACAGATTGAATACATCTTTAGACTTGGTGATTGGAATACGTATCTTAAGTAAAGGTGGCAAGGAATATCCAACTCTGTTGCAAATCCGTTACAGCTCATATACCCCTGCTGTTGGTTCTATCTATATACGTCTTAAGCGCGCACGGCAGAGGAAGCGTCTTATGTTGACATGTAATACTATTGAGGTTCACGTAGAAACCTGAAGGTGAAGATGATGAAGCCGAGCTTGGAGTTTGTCCCACAGAACGGTGCACACAGAGCCGGCTCTTTCTACAGTCGTCCGAGCACAAGCCTCGCCTTCAGCTACCGCCCTCGAGAGCGACGAGCGTTGCGTCGATTAGACAATGCAAGACACAATCAATAGTTGCGAAGCCATCCTCGAACGACTGCCCCGATAGCTTCCGGCTCGTCGCGAGGCGAGAGATGGCCGGCTTCATCAACAGCAAAGAAACTCAAGCGAGAATTCCCCTTGTAAAAGCCTCCTCTCTTTACGCTCCATCCTTGTCCATCTGCGGTTGTCTCTCCATTCTTGTAGTACCATGTCTTGTAGTTGAGACTCTTATAATGCGTCTGGCCTTTCCATGGCTGCTCGTCCAGCATGCGCATCTGTCCTGGCGTGTTACTGTAGCATGTCAGTGTCTGGATCTCGATATCTCTCTGAGCAGCACATCCACGGAGCTCACATGATTATGTCATTGTTCCCATTGATGAAGAGGACTGCTATATCTGTGTTATCGAGGATCCAAGTCAATTCTCGCGTCACGGGGAGATGGATGTTCTCGGCTCTATCCCATCGCTTGTTCGTATCGAAGTCGATGAGATTGAAAGAAAAATTGTGAAAGCCGAGTCTGTCTTGAACCCAAGGACGGTTGAAGAATTTCCATGTAGGGCCGTACGCAAGGTTGGAACACATGGGAGGTATCTCGCAGGGATGTCGGCCTGCATTGTCCAATATCAGTCCAGGTTCTGCAGTGCATGGCGAGAAGAATAAAGACCAAGCACGGCCAAAGACGGGGAATAGACTGACTATCATATGGGTCCCAGCCCCCGGGCTGTACGCCTTGAAGAAAATACTCGCCAATTGTCTCTTCGCAGACTTGGTTTGCAGCACGGCAAGTCGGGATGTCATAGGAGTCTCTGCATCTAGCTGCCAATCTCTCGCACTCGGGAATTGCAGCGGCCATGTTGGAGCATGCAGTTTCGTTCATCAGCGGTGCCTCACGACCATCAGCAGCCCAATCGGTGCAGAAGAAGTCATGATAGCCGACGAACTGGCGCGTTGCGTCAATGTATCCATCGACAATAATTACCGACGAGATGTTGATACCAGACTTGACGTCGTGCACAGCATTCTCACGCTCGCGTTGGATGATGTGCTTCGTATAGCCCGTGACATAATGGCCGCCCATAGACTCGCCAGTGATGTGCCATGGCCGACCAGCAAGCTCTGGGAATACATGGCGGGACAAGATGGATAGAAAAGAGTAGACGTCTCGGGCTCCTTGTTGGAGGCTAACAGCAATTTCGTTCCGGTCTGTGATTTCTGAAAAGCCAACACCTACAGGTTGGCTGGCTAGGTGAGTTGGTGCATTGGCCAGAGTTTTGGTGCAAATCTTGAATACTTACTCGATGTAGACAACGTTGGCATGGTCGATCCAGGAGTAATCGAGAGGTGCTGTCGAGTTTCCGTCGGCATTCACAGCACATGGACCACTACCCATGAACAGTCCCATCTCCCCAGAGGCGCCTGGTCCGCTAGTCCATGTCAGCGAGGACTGGCTTGCCATATCAACCTTGACTCACCCGCTCATCCAGAGTAACAAAGGATCTGTCTCGGGCTTGTGACGGCTTTCAAAGTACCCTAGTATGTTTAACTTGCAGCTGAGCCAGGGTCTGCAAGGGTGTACTTACAAAAGAACATTGACTTATCAGCCGTAACGTTGACGGTGCCAGTCCATTGTCGAGAACCGGCATCGCAAAGATCAGAAGATTGCTCACGAACAGTAAAGGAGGATTTGGTTGTCTCACCTTTGTCTGCGAGAGGCTTTTGTTCCTGACTAAGAGCATTACCGACAAATGCAGCCAGGAGGAAAACTGCTGCTTGACCAGGAGGCCACATTATAATACCTCGCTCTTGACGTTAAGCCCGTGCAAAACGGAATTTACGTTGAACGTCACGAGATTTCATTTGCCCGATGAGATGATGACTAACGGTTGCGACCTACCCTGTACCGGCCGTTTTGAAACGGACAGAAGAAAGAGAGAGCAAGTATCTAAAAGAACAAGTAGAGGGTGTGGAATAGGCTGGGAAGATAAAGAGGTATCTTCTTCTTTTATTGTTCTATACGTTTTGAATAAATATTTTAGGCATTATTAATCAGTAGCCGGTACCCGTTTGGAACAGCTATTCAGTTGTCTGCTTAGACTACGCTGTGCGTGACGCGACGAACAGAGCGCGTCAACTCGCGTTTCAAAGCACAGCACGCACACAGGAGGTGTTATTATTACGTGAAAGGTAAAGTACGAAAATGCCGTAGATGAGACGTCTATATAAATAGCAATACCATTAATATTCATTAAATATTATTTGGATTACATAGATTTACCAAGGCTAACTAGCTGTAATCTGTAATGTAAAAGAGTCTATATAATCACATAGTAAATAAATATCCAAGAGTTTTGTAAACTAGAGGATTTTAATACCTTTAATCTTCCTCAATACAAGATATATAAGGCCATCATCACGGTAAGTACAAGGCTTTGATGCTTGAGTTTCTATCTCCTTTCCACTTTACACACATCTAATAGATAGATGCAAGTTAAAAAACAGCATTGCAGAACTGAGAAAAAAGCTATGAAATCTAACCTATTATCAAGGTCATAAGAATATGATTAATAGTAACCTTCTTAGACAAACTCACCCAGTCATGCCATCTTACGCTCTACTGAAGCATTCTTCATATACTAAAGACATGTTGTTTCATATGGTGACATGAAGTGGAGACTAATTCATAAAGCATATATATTAGATGCTCAGTTTAATAACCAAACGTACCGAGTACATACATACTGCAATGGCGATACGTCATGATCTAATAAAAGAGCAAGTCTGGCTGAATTCTCAGCCAAACCTGTAGCTGACCACAAGTTCGCCAGATTGAATATCTCTTATTGGTTATTGCTAGAAGGACAGGCCCAGGCAAACGCTGTATTCTCTCACTCGCAAAGGGGTTGAAAAAAAAGAGCACTAATTATTGTTGCTCATTGCTCCATTCACGCACATTCAACAACGCCTATTGATATGGGTCAGTCACTGGCAGATGCGTTTGCTTGCTAGACAATAGACCAGTAATACAACCCCGGCACTTCTTTTACGGCTTCTTTGTTCCCACACCATCTGCGTGGCCATCCCTTCTTTTACCGCCTCATAGTATAGACGCCATGGTAACTGCGTTGAGTTCTCAAGCCTGTTGATATCCAAAACGCCGACACCTTGGTCTTTTATCCAAAACACAACTGCGCTTCACTAAATCTCGCGCTACGATGTCTGACAGAGGTACGATCTACATCTTCATACCAGTACCCGTTAACGCGAGCGCAGAAGCATCTGGAGTCCCTCTCTCATCCAGCCTGTCGGTTGAAGGTAGGCCCGTTAAACCTCTCAAGCTATCCAGCTGACCAGATGTAGACCAAGATGAGGATGACTTCCCTTTCGAGGATGCATACGAAGCGCGTATAGACCGTCACAATGTACACCGCAAGACGAGCGAGGTCTCTTTCAAAGTGAAATGGAGGTTCAGACCAAGCGGCCCTTGGTTTAGAGCTTGGTATGAAGAAGAGGACGTGCAGCACCGTCTACCAGACATGGTGCTGGAATACTGGAAGGGGCTTGGTGGACGCTGTCAGGCGACAAAGCTCAAGAATTACCGTGTCTTCAAGATTCTATCGGAGGACAATGAACTGGATCGCTATCAGATTCAGTGGACTGGGTATGACGCCGACAGGGATACAACAATGGAGCCGAAGAAGAAGATTAAGGATATATGCCCAGGAGAAGTTCATCAATGGGAGTGTCGCAAGCAGGAATAATTTTGATATTTTTCTTTCGGGGCCGTTGCAAGGACATCAACTCCCTGGATCAACTTGAGTGGTTTGTCATGGCATAGCGATATCTAGACCGGTTCTTTTTTTACACATGTAGCAATGGATTGCATCACGCTGAAACTTGTCATAGAACTTCAGAGTCTGACATTTACTATGCGACGGTAGTGATTAATTTCAAGGAAGCATTACAGGAGATGGTAGTGAATGAGAAATGTAACTGAGTGCCGGTTACTCATTGAGCGATATCCCAAGCCGCTGTATCACAGGCACGCGTTTATCTAATGAGGCCAGAGCCCAACGAAAGAAAAAACACGCGCCTGCTAACGGTCCATCGTCCTTTGCTGGTATCATTGGGTAGGCGCGCGCATCATACACTATTACCTTTGTTTCCCGGCCTGAGCCTCGTCTGTCTATCGACGTCTTCCCAGCTGTTGCACAAGCAACTACAACCTGTGTTTGATCTGTGACTTGACTGTTTAATTTCTCGCTAGAAAGATTCTCTTTATGTTTGGAGGGCAACCTGATCCGTGCCATTCTTTCTATCAGGTCTTGGCCAAGTAAATTATCAATAGCCCATCATCCTACACACTACCCTTGGCCTTTTTCTTCGCTTTTGCAATCCTGTCCTGGCATTTTGAGCACGACTGGGGCTCAGCAGTCTTGTTCTCCGATGCCGTCTGCTTCTGGCACGTCCCGGGCTTGTTCTGCTTTTTGTGGTCACACTTTTCTTCAGGTTGCTCAAACGAGACCAGGTGGTTGCATGCAACGCAGTAATACCGGACAAAGGTGGTTTTGCACATTTCGACGGATCTTTTCTGTATGTGTTTGTGTTTAGCCAGTACGTTCGGGTGAGTAAGCTTGATGGTAGTACTTCTGTGATGGTTTGAGTAGGTATGTCGACTGCTGAGCAATTTTGCAACGACTTCGTGGTATATATATATATATATATATGCTTTTAGCATGCATTATTAGCGGATAAATTAATCATGTCTTCACCAAAGTCTAGCTCTTATCCCCTGTTTAGCCACTTTATTCTGTCATTCACATTTGGAGTTTGGCATGAGTCTCAACTATGAGAGTTGTGAATATGTTGCTGAGAAGACTAACCTAGCCTTTCACAGCTCAATCAGTCGAGATTGGCTTGCAACACCGTTGGTGACAATGAAAACCCGTCAGTAGCAGAACCATCGATCCCTTGACGTCTACAGTTACGCAGAATAAGTTATTCTGCACTTACAAAGGAGAGGTTTCATTGATGTCAATAGCACTGAGTCAGTGGTGCAGGTAGTAGTACGGAAAACAAGGCAGCCCAGAAAATATAGGGGACAGAGAACAGTGACTCGGCCTCCTTAATCTATGTATAGCAAGCATATATTTGATGCGAGTTTTTTGATTCACGGACTTGATGCTTTTGAATACAGAAAACACTATAAATAAAACTCTAGTGTAGCCATTTGAGACATGGTAGCATATTTCGCTCAAGCGCAGCCAACAGATACAAAAACAAGAACAGCTTTCACGTAAACATAGACTTGAACCTTTGATTCAACGCCAAGATGTGCAAGACTATTTTTCTGCGACGATGGTGCAGCAAATGTGAGGGCCTTGCCTCGTTCGAACAAACTGACCACAAGTGCAATGCAGCACAAGGCAAAGGAGGAACCTGTGCCGTAAAGATCGAGTCTTACGACACAGCTGTATCACCTGAAGCGTGCCAAAAATGCAGAGAGGAAAAGAAGAAGGCCGAAGAGAAAGCTAGGAACGAAAAGAAGTGATTTCAACCGCTGGATTGGCGTCAAAAGCTGAAACAATAGATCGAGGGCATCCTCAATTGCACGCCTTTCCTTGTTGACCAAGCCGGTGACAGTGTCAAATAGATTTTCAACGGCTCAGTAAATGCCAGTTCTTGCGCCTTGAAGTGAGTAATTTTTCATTTCGAGGGCGTAACCACTGTAGTTCATTCTCGTCGACGTGGGCTGAATTTGTGTGCGGTCTAGTTCATTCATGACAGAGCGCCCTTTTGGCTGCCAAAAGAAGAAGCTCTACATGGTATCACTACAGGGACCTGTGTTAGCGGAAGCGTTGTCGTAGACGTCTGCGTTGCTAATTGTAAGATACAGGACTGCTCGCTTTATCTCCATGGCTGCTTATCCTATTCCGTCAACTGGGTGTAGGGTTACACCTCTAGTGCTTACTACTTGGGCAAAGAGATCAAGCTCACAGAGAATTCCCATTGGTAGAGGGTACCACTGGTCTTGGCGCATTATACGAATATGATATATCTGCTTCATAAGCCGAATGACGCCGAGACCTTTGCTTCAATCCAGCTTAGACCAAGAGGGAGGCGCAGCAACTCAAGCACAGAGCCACAGACGGAATTCTTCTGCGTGGTATTCACCATAGGGAAAGGTTATGTCTGATCTCATTTTCTATTGAAGAATTCAACGAAGCCTTGAGGGAACCGCTCATATCCCGTCCGCCTCGGATTGGGCATCTAAGAGGCATTCTTCAAGATACGCTTGGCTGAACCTACAGACAGTGCTATCTTTATCCTTTCATTACAGCAGCCAAGGATTAACAAGGCATTGCATCTGACAAAGACCCGTGTTCTTACTCATGCCGTTTGCTTACCCACGTGACATGTCAGATCGCCAGCACACCAAGCTTCTTCCCATCGACCCAAGATGTGGTCATGGAGCAGTCCACTGGTTTCAAGAGAGGAGAAGCCCCGACCTCATCTCATCGTCTAGTAGTCTCTCTTCCCTCGGTTCCTGGCTCTCCATCATTGATCTGTTGCACCTGCGATAAAACTCTCGTGCACAAAATGGTACCGAGAGGTATCTGGCGTGGAAGACGCCACCTCTCAGAGGACAAATGGGTTTGAGAACGTCACGACATCAGATCAGAGCATCCGTTCTGTGACGATGCAAGATAGATCAGATTCGCGCTGTCTGCAGCGGAATCTATTGAAAAGCATCTTTGGAATCCCGATTACCCTCGCTGGGGTGAGCGTTGAGAGCCGCCATTATGACTATCTGGTACCTTGTTCAAGACTTTGGCATCGACGTCCCGAGGACACGGGAGATCGGCTAGCTGGTTATTAGAAGTAACTTGGCCGAAAGTATCTGTCATTAGAGTTTAATTGTTGCCTGTCGGCTGCAGCATACAATCACCGCTGTTTATGCACAAGAGAAAGTGAGTTTTTAGCACAACCACGTCTTATTGGGCGTTCTTCTTATTGACTGTGCATCTTGCCTAGAGTTTGGGCTTTGTTGGACGGTCAACCTGTACATGTACATGGTGCGTACAAGGCAAGGCAAAACAAGTAGCACTGGCAGATGAGTGACGCGGTTTTGCTACGATATGCTCAAGTAAACGAGATAAAATGCAACGCCGAGGTACTAAAAACATGGGTGGTGGCCTTTGTCTCTACATACACCGGGAGTTGGGCAGAGGAGAAGAGAAGCGTGTCAGAACGGATAATGACGATGGGGTTATTGCATTTAACGTTTACAAGAATCCATCTATTCGACTAGCTAACGTCATGTAGGCCTGGAGAGGCGCAAACTTGCTTCTTGCATCAACGTAAAGCACACATATGACATGTTGAATCCTGCGTTGCACCAACCTTATTCCCACGCTCCAAAACCCTTTCACTCTCCAGTGATACTGCTGCCCATAGGCCGGCGGGCGTCTTCTTGCACAGCCAGGCCTGCCTCTCGGCTCAACTGCTCGACTCTCTCCAAAGACAGACGCTTCTTGCTTACCTGCTTGCCAAGTTGAGTTGCTGCCTCCTCTCTCAAACCACGACCAGGGGGTACCTTGTCCCCGCGCGCTCGGATAAACGACTAGACCGAAGCCACAAACAAGCTCAAAGTCATCTCGGACTGCCCAACCCCAAGAGACAACACATCACATCAACCAACCTCGCAATAGTGCAATCCAGTGGTAGACCATCACCAGACACGCTTCCATAGATTGGCCGGTCCCAGATTCTCCTTGACCATGCTTGGAGCCCCTCAGTAGATGCCACAGGCCAAGCCAAGTCAGATCATCGCACCATTGCTTGGTCCGTTCGCTGGCCGCCACGCTGGCGCAAATCTCACAGCATGGATGATCAAACCCGTCATCTAGCCAGTCAAGCTCTGGAAGCTTTGTCCAGACGTCCTTCTGTCCGGGGGATCATACCAATAGAGAGCATCTTGAACTCGTCAAAGCCGCAGCGTCCGCATTCTCTGCCAGATATCAAGCCTGCCGGTGTGTCCGACACGGCAGAAATCAAGGCATTGGAAAGGGATTTCAACGCATCCAGGGATGGTCCTCGACATATTCCAGGCCGTGCAAACAACTCGACAGTGGAAAAGCCCGAGGCGCATGACCGCAGCTCGTCATTTGCCGCTGCTTCGCCTCCTCGCACGCACTTACAAGAGTCAAACATTCCAGCCGCAACAAAACCATTCACTGATGATGAACCACACGGCGTGAAACACGCCCTGGAGCAATCCGTTGAAACATCGTCTCCATCTCTTCCGGCCCTTCCCGACACATCGCCTCGTAAAAGCTCCAACACAGCATCACCGCAGCAGACGGAGATGCAAGACAGGACTGAGCAGATTGACACGCAGCCTCGCCCGAACGCTGTCCAAAGCCTGGAACCTGTTGAGATTCTAACCACCAGCTCTCGCGAGTCAAGTCTAGCCAACCTTGAAAAATTCCCTGTGACATCTTCGTCGATAAAACGAAAGGCCCCAGCTCGGATCACGGATGACTTCCAGGCGGAAGCCGAGACAGCTCTAGGCAAAATCCACCCTTGCCGGTTTTGCCCCAGGTCTTTTGAACAGCCGTGTCTGCTCACGCGCCATGAAAAGACACACACGCGGCCATGGAAGTGCGATATAGACGGATGCAATAGCCCAGGATTTGTATCAAAGAACGACCTCGACAGGCACAAGCGAGGTTGTCATAGTCAAGAGCTAGTCAGTGGCACCTTTTATGTCTGCACACACGGACAATGCGACGACAGCAAGAAGTGGCCGCGAAAAGACAACTTCAGAAGCCACCTGTCACGGGTCCACAAGATCGAGTGTGAGCTTGATCAAGTCCAAAAATACGAGGTCCAGTGCGTTTGTTGTCCCCTTCTTTCATTCGTCACTAACCATGGCAGCATTGGCTCCAAGCCTCCGCAAGATGACATGCAAAAGACGTCTGATGATCTGCAGGAGGAGGACACCATAGACCCTATGCAGGAGGACGAAGCACTGCCTGACGATGCCAGTTCTCCAGCCTCAACGGGCTCTATCGACGATGATGAAGAAGATGATGACGACGATGACGATGACAACGACGACGTCATGTCCTCCATCACGGTCGCCTACTCCAATCATGACATTTCTGACTCGGAGGAGGCAGACGTGGTCCCAAGTGACGCAGAAGAAACCCAACCACCACCTTCCGAGGGACTAGCTATCATGTTTCCATTCACTGTTACCAGCCACGACAGCGTCAAGTCACTCCTCAAAGAGCTTCCCACAAACGTGCTGGAAGACGAGCTAGCAAGAAGGGTGCAGGACGAACAAGGCAATACCTTTAAAAGTCGAGGTCACAAGTGTCATATATGTAACAAGGAGTTTAGGAGAAAGTGTGAACTGAGGTGGGTGCATATCTTGGCAATCCCTTGATACAAGCTAATCTACTTGGCTTAGGAAGCACATGGCACGGCACAATAAACCTTGGGCCTGCACGTTTCGCGAGTGTGATGCTCGAATGGGGAGCAAAGATGACTGGAAGCGACACGAAAGCCGTATGCACTTTCACAACGACACCTGGACCTGTAACGAGATGACGTCTGGTAACGATGCGTGCAAGGCAGTAGTCTACTCGCGTGAGGCCTTCCGCCAACATCTTGTCGGCAAGCACGGAATGAAGAAGTCACTTCTGGACAGAAAGATGCTCGAGTGTGGCAAAACCCGAGGATACTCGTCCCCCTTCTGGTGTGGATTCTGTCGTGAGCATGTCCATGTCTCCTCACAGCACGATGCATGGACTGAGCGCTGTGATCATATTGACAAGCACTTTCGTGGTGTTGACACGCCAAAGATGGAGATTGAGCAATGGGAACATCAAGCGGAAGAGACACGAGTGGAAGACAGCGAGAATTCAGACGGTGAGCACTCAGCTGACGGGTCAGATCTGATGAATGTGGATGATACGCCTCCATCACCGGAGGTGGCTGTCATAGATCAAAGGCCAGCCCGAGACGCGAGAAAGGTTCGAATGTCAAGAGACAGCGCTACCGCTGCTGATCCTGCGGCGGCACAGGAGGATAGTCAGCCGAGGAAGCATAGGCCGACCATGGTGAATCGACTCGGCAGTCACAAACGCAAGCGGTCGTCTTAGCCATGCTAATGAGGGTTTTGAATTTCTACAGGAGTGGAGGGCCAGTGTGCCAGGGACCAGGGATGCCATGCTCTTTGCCGGCCATTTCCATTGCGGCGGAGAAGTCATGACAGCTGGTGGAAAAGATAATGATTTGTGGAAATTGATAGCGTTCGAGTATATCGTAATTCCTCATGAGCTTTTGAGGGTTGGTGCTAGGTCAGTGTACCGAATTAATGAATGGCCCTCATCCTTTCAGTGAGCACACATGGTGATACAGTCATTGACGTGGTGAGCAGATGAATTAGCGACTCTTTGCTGCTACTGTCAGTCTCTCGATATCTCGACATGTGTGACAAGGGAGTGTTTTTGTATTTCATCATGTTCTATTGCTGTTGTCTCACTGCTCTATAACCAAGGACAACAAGAAGCTGAGCGTCATGCATGGTTTTCCAGATCCATCAGTCAGCCACAGTCTGTCGGGTCTATTCTATCAATGCCTCTCTCTTTTCCTAAACGGCTTTCCTGGATACTAGGCTCGTCACCCCTGGCGTTGCTGCGACGACCCAACTGTCAAACCGCCATGATCCTGAAATAGCTGGTCTCCAAACTTGTCGAGAAGAAACTCGCGAACTTGCTTGTTTCCCCCCTCCCCCACATCCAAGCCCGTGCGGGTATTGATTTTGAGTCCATCTAGGCTCGTTGCCCGTGACAGGGCGACATAAACCTGACCTTCTTCAAAGGCACGGGAAAGATCAACAATGACACGATCCAAGGTCATCCCCTGAGACTTGTGAACACTGAGAGCCCATCCATGCACAAGAGGAATCTGCGTCCGATACAGCAAAGAATACGGCTCTGTGCTTCCTAGGGCGTTGACAGCACACCAGGGATAGATGGTGCGTCTCGTGCCGTTGTGGAAATGGACAACAGGCCAGTGCCGAACGCCTTGCTTCTCGGCAAAGTCCCGAACCTGCCTCTCCCTCAGCCTGGCGAAATCGCCTCCGATGGTGTCGCCATCAGATGAGTCCCTGTTCTTTTTGTAGGCTTTGGGGAGCTTGGCACGATCAAACTCTTGCCAGCCGCAGACAATACCTTGGCTGCCGTTGACAAGCCCTCTCTCCAGATCCAGGTTGACCTGGAGCATGACCAGGGCACCTGTTTTCAGCTTGACAGATGGGTCGAAGCGATGGTCCCTGCATGCCTTCAAGAAGCCGTTTTCCTCCGCGTGGTGGTACTCGTACTGGACGTGATCCCTGTTCCAATCAAACCCGTCCAGGGCCCTGTAATGGGTCATGTCTCTCCCCGGCACCTTGTTGAACTCGCGCTCATTGATCTGCTTCACCCCGTCCTTGGTACAGAGGAGACGGGTAGCGTTGTTGACTGAGCATTTGTGGTTCATGAGTGTATCAACCTCGTGTCTGGTGAATGGTATGCCAAGTCGACACTTTTGCAGCATTTGGATGAATGCCTGGTCACTCTGGCGATGAATCTCCTTCAAGTGAACATGGGCAAAATCCGCTTCCTCCCACGCCAAACTTTTGAATGCCCATTTCTGCGTCATGTTGAAAGGACCGTGGCCGGCAGGGCAGATGAAGTCGTCCTCGTCCTCATCCCTGACCATTTCGCTCTCGGGAGCTCCGCACCGGTAGCAGTTTTTGAAAGGCAAAACGGGTGGCAGCTGGCAAAAGTCGCCGGTGACGATGAGCTGGACTCCTCCAAAGGCGGGAGAGTTGTGTGTGTTTCCTTGCAGCACGTCTGCATAGCACCTGACATGCTTCATGCATTCATTGATGCGTTCCAGATGATTGCTCTCGACCATGCTAATCTCGTCGATGATGAGGACGTCTGTCTCAACAAGGCGCCTTCTCACCTGGTGACGAAACCCCAGTGGCTGAAGCTCTGCGAGACTTTTCTGGTCGTACGAGGGATTCCAGCCCATGTAGGACCATGTTGTCATGCCATCCACCTGAAGAGCTGCTCGACCCGTCGGTGCGATGATGTAAACCCGTAGGCCCATCCCCCGTAGTCTCTTGACTGCGGCTTTGAGAACAGTCGACTTGCCGCAGCCTGCAGAGCCGGTGAAGAAGACGTTGCTGCCTGTCATGATGAGGTCGACGAGGTCTTGCTGCTCCCTGCACAGGATTGGTTCGGTGGCGGTGACTACTTCATCACTGGGGGGTGCTGGTGGCTCTTTGCATTCTTGGTCTGTGATTTGGTCTTTATACTCTTTATGCTCTTCGTCGTCGTCGTCGTCATCCTCCTCGTCGTCGTCTGAGGGAATGCTGGCAACATCGGGTGCACATTGAAACAGCCTCTGTGATGAAGGAAGAGATATCGATTGTTGGCTTGTCTGCCGCTTTCTCTTGGAGGAAAGGGGTGGAGTAGCCTGGCCAGCGTCGTCTGCAGTAATTGGATTCATCATTACCTACAGAGTAGCAAATATAGTGGGTTATAGGCGTGTTGGCGATGCAATTGGGTGATTGACGAGGCGTGTAGAGGAGATGCTTGTTGTCCTTGGTTTCCGCGACGTAGGATGTATGTACATCTAGGCTGCATGAGGGCACGTGACCGGAATTCAGCCATGGGTAGATCAGTGGCCTACAGTCAGGGAGGGACAGAGACGCAAGGCTTGGCTGTTTCTACATGACGAGCTATATACGAGAGCAGAGACTTGAAAACAGCCCTCTACAGGTTGATCCTCAGAGACAAGTTGTTGTCAAATGTGACAGTACCCCAGAATGGCTCCATCCCTGCGTTTCCAACATTGACATACGTGCTCTGGCTGAACACGCCCTGCTTAGAGAGTGCCACCAGCCAGTCCTTGATATCTCCCTTGAAGGATCCTCCGGTGTAGTCCCCAAACTGGTTGGCCTTGTCCACCAGAAGAGAAGAGACGGTGATGCCGGTGTCGGCATTGACACCCTGGTACAGCTTCCACCCATTCTTGCCATAGAGGCCGTTGATGGTCGCCACAGGTCCCTTGTCCCAGCCGATGGGGAGCTGACCTCCCTCGTACCGGAGCCAGAGCATGAGCTCCTGCGCGGCGCTCGAGGTCTCGTCACCCTTGGTGTCCGAAGTCATAAAATCGTACACAACGGCGCCTGTGGCGGGATTGATAACTAGTCAGTCATCTCCAACAGTATTTCAGCACGGATCAGGTAAACACACCCTTGTAAGCGGTGGTGTTGGCAACAGTCCACTCGTACGTAGAAGGGATGCTTGCAATGCCACTGAGCTGCGTTTGGAGGTTCTGGGTGAGTCCGACAAACGAGTAGCCTTTGACCAGGTCGGCGTTGGTTGCCGAGCTGATGTCCCAGATCGAACTCCAGTGAATCTTTTGCGCATTGCCCGACCCGGAAACATGGTAATAACCCGTGCAACAAGATCCATCAATGGACTTGTAGTTGTAGTTCATGGAGAAGATGATCCAAGGAGTTCCAAAGAGTACCTCAGATTCGTTCGGAGAGCCGCAGTACTTCTTGGTCGGCTCAGCCCGGCGCTCGAGGGCAGTTGGGTTGCGAGAACCAGCAGTCAGTGCGTTGACGACAAGAGGGGGGATGCTGAAGATGAGTGAGAACCGCATGATAAAAAGTGAAACGACCGGCGTATGTTGAAAGATACGAGAGTGAATGAGTGACGAGAATTGGCCCAGCAATGGTCATATAAAAAGAGGGTGCTTGACCAGAAACGAACAGCAAGAACCGGAGGACAGGAGCGTATTAAAAGCACAATTCTGCTGCATAGTATATGTGAAACCAGGAAATATCGAGATTGATATGCCTGTGTATCACAAAAAGAGGGCTATTGCGTACGTCTATAGACAAGGTAGATGAAAAGGATCGAGCAGGTTGTTTCAACCACGCAACCGAGCCACTCATGTTCCGTTATCAATGCGAGACTAGTCTTTAGGATTCATGTCATGGGAAAAGTCTCCAGTGCAAGGACCAAGTGCGTGCTGAGACCGCCGTTGGGATGGTGGCCATTTTCTATCCATGGGTCATTTACGAGCAATCACATCAAGGCACTGTCTGTTGTACGAATTGTTTTGACAGGATTCTACGAGTCTGATGTTTTTTGCTTGTTCCTTTGCCGCAGCGGTTGTTTTGGTATCCTCAAGATTGACCAAAAACACCTCGTTGTTCACGACAGTTTTGACCTTTGACAAGACAAGGCATAGAAGGACATGGTAGTTGTGCTTGGTGGCAAGGGCTTTTGTAACTTCAAGGCCAATACCCTGAGTTGCACCAGTAACGAGGGCCAAGGTTTGAGACATTGTAACAAGTAGAGGAATAGATAAGCAGATTCTTGGAGTATTTGACTTGTGTCGTGACGAGCACTCTAAGAAACTTGGTTTATCACTGCCTCTTATAGCTACTCGTAAGTCGATTCAGCACCACAAGCACTTGTAATCAACTCACTGTCGATTGGTAAGCTACCGGTCATTGTGATTTTTTTAATCATCACCTGTGGTATTAATTGGAAGAATATCCATTCGCCGGTAGTAGGCTAACGGCCAATTTGGCCGATGCCTCACCAAACACCACGGAGTGTTCATATTACGTGCCGTATGCTTACTATACACTCGGTTTGGCCGATTTAGATATCAAGGTCTAAGGAGGTAGCTTCCATTGGCACAAATACCTCTGGTACAAGTTAAAGAGGGCTTTGTCCAAAGCTTATACCTAAGAGCTGCCATTGAAATTTCACTTATACACTGTTGTATAAAACAAGTACATTTTCAGGTCCTGTGATCATACTATATTCTATAAAGAAAAGTTGAATGTTACACTACGCTACGTTGACTATGTAGGTATAAGTGCTAGAAAGAAGCTGTACAGTTTGTCAACGTGGAACAAACAAATTTCTCAAGCAATAACCCCAGCTAATAATACCTTGATAAAGTACGCAAAGCACAATAGACCTAACACGGTAGATATGGCACTTCAGGCAGTAACTAGACCTGGACTGAAACTGGTAATATAAATATCAAACTGACTTGCCTTGGGGGGCAGAGCTTGGTAGAAAAGCATAGCATGCGAGGTAGTAGAGATATATAAAATAGAGGACTTGCTAAGCTACCCTAGGGCAAATTTGGAAGCAAATTTCCAAAGTTATCATGACAGATAAAGGAGCATATTATCCGCAAACCCATGGCAGCAAACGTCCTGTAGCTTCAACAATTATTCGACCTCTGACGCTGAATTCATGCGTTGACTGATTTTATTGCCCAGGCATCTGGAACTTTGAGTACCAAGTCATTCTAATCCGTAGCCCAGCTACTACATTCTCCATGCCTCTTTTGCTTACACTTCTAGATTAGCAATCTATAACCCCAGAACTCGGCTGAAATTGTGAAGTCTGTAACAGCAACTGTGGTTTGGTTTTGGAAATTTCATATGTTAGTTGAGCGTGACCCTATGTACCGTTGAGCCCAAGGAAATGCCCAACGCTTACCCATCAACATATTGTCAGAAGCTAAAAAGCTTCAAGTAGAAGATTACTTCAGGCCATTGTCACAAGTAACCAGGTGATACAATACGGTAAGAGAGGCCGTTCTGAGCCATGTACTCTGTCAGCGCTTAGAATGACACAATATCACAATGCCACATCCAAGTCAGCATAACGGATGTTTAAACAAGATCAATTGTATGGAAAAGGCAACTCGAAAGTCTAGTGAACCCTGGAGCCTGCCAGTAAATATCGCAAACGATACGAAGCGCAGGGGTTCTGACAACCCCCACCGTCACTAGCTAACCCCCTTCTTCGTTCCTCGTAGCCGAATGATACCTTGCGTAGACTGATAAAGATCGGTTTGCTGCAAGACATGGCGTCAAGATCAATCATTGGATCATCTGCTCGGTGTCGAGGGGAGCACCAACGGCCAGATTGGCCTAACCTGGAAGGTCCCCAGATGGACAGGGATGCGGTGGTAGATCACACGGACTAATATCACTTATCCAAAAGGACCTCTGACGGAAATGCCAAGAGACGCAGGGGCCGAAGCGTTCACCTGCAGAGACTCAGAGTGCATGAAGGGTCTCGAGCCTTTATCTTGAGTATCAGTTGAGGCGGCCCATCGCAGTATAGGTGAATCAATATCGTACAGCACGTAGTAGACAATTTCCAACTTCCTGTTCAGGACCTTCTACAAAGGGAGCAGGGCTAGATTCCGTTGCGTGACTTTAGTTTCTAAATCCGACACGGCCCTCTTTGGATAGACTATCGTGCATCATCTCGACGGTTCCGCCATCTAGCCAGTATCTGACAGATTGGGGAGAGACGTATTACGAAATCGAAATCTATGAATAAGCTTAACTCTCCAAGATTTAGCCGTCGTCTACTCGCCGTCTACTCGGTGATATGAGCCGGAGCAGTCACACCGATCGGGCTATATGCTCCGCACTCTTATCCTGGTTTGTACGTTTTCCATGTGGATGGTCCGTCCCGAACCGTTATATTCACGGCTTTTGTTTGTCCGATAGACCTTCCTATCCTGCCATGGCCGAGATAGTGCTCTATGGCGTGCTAACCCGTGCTGGGCAGAGAAGAGCATCCCAGGAACGAAGCATGGCCTCAGCCGACCGCTATAGTAGCACTGGTCGACTCGGTCGCGTGATAGCAGGGGTTTGACTGCCGTGAAGATAGTTACCCCGGACAAAAGGCCCTGTCTCAAAGCTCAAGTATCCAGAAATAGTCCACTCATCAGTGTTCAACTGCTAGATTCATCTTGGCCAAGATATTCAAAAGTCCCTGGTGAATGGGGAAGTTGGATACACTCTCACCAGACTCCAGCCTGTCTTGATAGTAGAATAGCTATATAATACCTACTACTGTTCCGCAAGCTCAAGTGCGAGTATCCTTCATCTCATCCCATACTCTCATAGGGCCCACCAGGAGTGCAATTGCATCCATCCATCTTCACCATGCGTTTCTCCGATACCCTCTTGTTGATAGGGCTCACCGGCCTGGCCCCTCAGGCTGCCGCCCACCCTAGCAGGAGACAGCCCAGCTCTGCCTCCCTAGGAAAGCGAGATATTGACCTGGAGGCTTTCCGCATGCCCCAGCTGACCAAGTATGTTGCTCAGGATGAGGTTCCCGAGGACATCAGTGTCAAGGTCGACAAGCGAGCCGAGTACACCGAGACTGCTACGGACTTGGTCAAGACAACCTTTCCCAAGGCAACCTTCCGCCTGGTTGATGATCACTATGTTGGCACCAACGGTATTGCCCATGTGAACTTTAAGCAGACCGTCAACGGCATTGATGTCGACAACGCCGACTTCAACGTCAACGTGAGTGGTACCGATGCTACAATACCGCATGGACATGTACTGACTCGGCACGACAGATCGATGCAGAGGGCAAAGTGTTTTCATATGGAAACAGCTTCTACGACGGCAAGCTGCCCGGTCCTCTGGTCAAGCGAGATGCTACAGACCCAGTTGTCGCTCTCAAGGACACTGTCGAGGTCCTCTCCCTCCCGGTCGATGCTGATGCAGCCAAGGCTGAGCGCAAGAACAAGGAGCACTACACCTTCAGCGGTACCACCGGTACTGTTAGCAAGCCAGAGGCCAAGCTCGTGTACCTCGTGGACGAGAACAAAAGCCTCAAGCTTACCTGGCGCGTTGAGACAGATATTCTTGACAACTGGCTCTTGACATATGTCAACGCGGAGAAGACGGATGAGGTTATTGGCGTGATTGACTATGTCAGCGAGGCCACCTACAAGGTCTAGTAAGTGCTACATGTACATGTCCGCACCGAGAAGGACCTAAAACTAACCACAATCTCCTCTAGCCCCTGGGGAACTGTTGATCCCACACAAGGATCTCGCACCACTCTCACGAACCCCTGGAACATCCGCACATCCGAGTTCACCTGGATCGCTGACGGCTCAACCAACTACACCACCACCCGTGGCAACAACGGCATTGCTCAAGTTAACCCATCTGGTGGCAACGCCTACTTGAACAACTACCGCCCTGATAGCAGGACCCTCCAGTTCGAATACGATTATTCGACCTCCATGTCAGACCCGACCAGCTACCGGGATGCTTCCATCACTCAGCTCTTCTACACCTCCAACAAGTACCACGATCTCCTTCACCTCCTCGGATTCACAGAGCAGGCTGGCAACTTTGAGACCAACAACAACGGCCAGGGCGGTCGTGGCAATGACGCCGTGATCCTGAACGCTCAGGATGGCAGCGGTACTAACAATGCCAACTTTGCCACGCCCGCTGATGGACAGCCCGGAAGAATGAGGATGTACCTGTGGACTACCGCCACGCCCCGCCGCGACTGCAGCTTCGATGCTGGCGTTGTCATCCACGAGTACACTCACGGCTGTAAGTATCTGATGACCCTCACACTGCCACCCTTGCTCACCCATGGTAGTGTCTAACCGCCTGACCGGTGGCCCCCTCAACTCGGGATGTCTCTCTGGAAGCGAATCTGGTGGCATGGGCGAAGGCTGGAGCGACATTATGGCCGTGGCAATCCACGTCAAGCGAAATGACACCCGCACTACCAACAAGGTCGTGGGTGAATGGGTCACCAACAACCCGAATGGCGTCCGAAACTATCCCTACAGCACAAGCACCACCACAAACCCACTGACGTATAAGAGCGTCGACGGCATGAACCCCAACTCACCTCACCCTATTGGAACAGTCTGGGCTTCCATGCTCTACGAGGTTCTCTGGAACCTCATCGACAAGCACGGCAAGAATGATGCTGATGTCCCCGAGTTTGAAAACGGTGTTCCCACTGATGGAAAGTACCTTACCATGAAGCTCATCATTGACGGCTTGGCTCTGTACGTTGTTTCCAATGTCTGAGAGATACCCTGCTAACCATGTAAACCACAGTCAGCCCTGTAACCCCAACTTTGTCCAGGCCCGAGACGCCATCATCGATGCTGATGTGGCCCTGACCGGAGGCGACAACCGCTGCGAGATCTGGAAGGGATTTGCCAAGAGAGGTCTAGGCAACGGTGCCAGATTCAGCAGCACTTCTAGGACAGAGAGTTTCGCTCTGCCTTCCGGCTGCTAAGATGTTTTGAGGTTGTAATGAGATGAAGATTGGACGTTTTTGATTTTTATGTTGATGAGGTGTCTTCTGCCTTGTATATACATTTATCTTATGAGTATATATCTATTCATGTTGCACGCTATGATTCTGATCTCCAGCGCTTAACCTTTGCTCTCATGGTATCGCAACATGTCTTTTTTTCGTCTTGAGTTCCACAGAAGGCCTGTAACCCGAACCAGTGAAGAGTCACGTTTACGGCAACAAAGCAGGTCTAGACCGTGGAATATCCAAGAACTCTTGAAGCACCTGAAGTGTAATATAATCCATAAGCTTTATATCTTGCAACACCAAGATCTATGCAACTCAGTGGTGCGGGCTGTATCCAACGGTACAAGGATCAATAGTTGGCCTCAGATTATCACTACACTTGGAAAGTCATAGTGACCAAGGCATCAACAAATCGATTACACCATAGTAGGTTATTGGGTTGGGATACGAGACATCAATGAAATGCCTTTGCACTGGCCAGTTTGATACTTTGGCCTTGCAGGCATCCACAAATGAGAACCAATGTTTCTATTCCGGTCTTCTATCTATACCTCGACCCCGAATCCCAAACCGAGTACTTTTTTCTTTTTCTTTTCATCTCTCTCGGCCAAAGGTGGCAGGGGACTTGGGCTTGTTGTCCAGAATGGTCTCGATCTCCTCCACGACTTCAGGGCTAAGCTTCTCAACAAGCTTCAGCGCCTTAAAGTTATCCTCAAGCTGCTCAACCTTGGTGGCACCCAAGATAATGGTGCTGACGTTGGGGTTCTTGAGGGCCCAAGCAAGGGAAAGCTGTGTGACATTTCCACCCAGTCGCTCGGCGACGGTGGTAAGCTTCTTGACCTTTTCGATCTTGGCCTTGCCGGCCTCAGTCTGCAGCTCGCTGACGGTGTTTTGGAAGAATTCCTTGTTGGTGTCAAATCGAGAGCCCTCGGGAACACCTTCGTTGTACTTTCCAGTCAAGAGGCCGGAGGCAAGAGGCGACCAGATGGTGGTACCGTACTGGAACTGGTTGTAGAGGGGAGCATACTCAACCTCGAAGCGTTCTCGGTGAAAGGCGTTGTACTGGGGTTGCTCAACAACTACATGGCATCAGTATGCAGCAAGACTACAGCAGTATCGCCGTGGCAAGAGGGAAAAAAGATGCTATTCTTACCAGGAGCGATGAGGTTATAGCGCTCGGCGATCTGAGTCGCCTCCATAATCTGAGTGGCACTCCACTCTGAAGTGCCCCAGTAGTAAGCAAGGTTGAGGTTTCCAATAACCTGAGTAAATCCCTCAACAATCTCCCTCATGGGAGTAGCATAGTCGGGGCGGTGGGCAAAAACCACGTCGACATATGGCTGTTCAAGCCGCTTGAGAGAGCTCTTGAGACCCTCGACAACGTGCTTGCGGCTCAGACCGCGGGTGTTGGGCTCCTTGCGGCCTGTGCCAAAGAAGATCTTGGTAGTAAGGACATATCTAGACAGCGTCTTAGCCCGGCAATATCGTATAAACCGTGAGCGGTTCTCTTACTCGTCACGGGGCCAAGCAAGCTCCTTGAGGGCTCGGCCCATCTCAACCTCGGATTCGCCATTGGCGTATGTCTCGGCAGTGTCAAAGGTGTTGACGCCGTGGTCCCAAGCCTTTTGCAGGATTTGCTTGACGATATCACCCTTTTGGGTCCCGCCATATGTCAGCCAGCCACCCAAGCTGAAAACGCTCACCTTGAGGCCGGTAGGGCCCAGGTGGCGGAACTGCATGTCCTTGGGGTCATAGGCGGTTTCGACAGGCATTTTGGTGTGTTTTTGATCGAGAATAGCAAGAGAAGGGAGGGTAACGAGGTTGTTTGGCAAAGACTCTTGCGTGAGGGGTATGATGCTGATAAAAAAAAGACCCAACGTAGTCGATCCAACCAAACTGGATGAGGGGTGACGGATAGCCCAGTGCCCGCCCATATTGATATCATCACGTCTCCACGCCAATACTGACGAACAGTTTAGCGTAGCAACTCTCTTGTGAGGCCAATCAGAGGGCTATCAGGCTAAAGTCATTCCAGTCCTTGAACCCTGCAGCGTGCCATCATTGGTGTAGTAGTATTAATAATTCAAGATGCGGGTCCTCAAGTCAGTGTGAATCCCGAGCTTCAATGACGCTTACTGTGTACTGTATTCCGTAGTTCGCAGTGAGATAACGCCAAGTCGTGCTCATTGTGACCTTTGTCCAAGCAAATGTATCCTCTCATTGGCCGTGTCTACATCGAGATTCAAAGGTTGCTATATCCGAGTCTATCTCCGATCGAGGACACGCTGTTCCATCAACAAGTATAACAGAACTAACAGGGTTGATCAGATGCTGCTCCTAGAGTCAGCACTCTATAGTGGCTGCTACAACGGACAAGATCGATGACGATGTGAACTGTTGACACGTCTGATTTGCAATTACTGGTTATGGTGTACCTCAAACGTTCTTGTACATACAATCTTGCTCCGATGTAGTATGGCCTCCTCGCTCGTATCATCCAGCGTGGTCCCTACAACGCCAGCCTTGCTGCTCTTGGTAGTTTGCACCGACATGTCCTTACTAACCTCGATATCCGGATAATTGTCCAACTCGGCCATGTCGAACTGCGTATAGCCCGTGTGCTGCTGTCTGTGCATTTTGCCCAGTGACTGGTCGGTTGCGGGCTTAGAAGGATGTGAGCGGCCTGATGAGCCCATCCATTTTGGTATGAAGCGCTTGAAGAACTTGCGGAACGTGGGCATGGAGCCGCATATTATGAAAAGATTAACCTCGGTGAAGCTAGAAAGGATAGAATGATTAGCATCAACACATGTCCAGCTTTGCAAGGTGACTCACGCCCAAACATTGGCCGGTGCCGCTACCCAAGGAATATCTACCGCTCCCAAGAGCGAAGGCAGATAGACCATTCTAACCACCGACGTTGCGACAGTCCTAAATCCACCGAGTCAGTAGGCAAGGTTTGTTGAGCACGCTTCAAGCATAACCTTACATGGTAGCAACACCAAACATGATGGCCGCTCCAACCTTTTGTCCCACTGGCATCTTCAGACGCACGATCACAGGGATGGGTATAATGAACAGGATCAAGTCCGAGGCAATATTGACAATCGCTATCACAATGTAAAGAACGGCATTGTCCACGCATTTTCCTGTAGCAAATCTGAATGGGTCCCAGGCGGTGCTCACAGGTCTGCACCCGAAGAGCAGCAGGTTGGCAATGATGAGGGTGTAGGCAACAACGAAACCGATGGTGGTGAATATAGCGACCCTAAACCACTTTTGAGGCGAGATGCCAAGATAGAAGGTCAAGAGAGACGTCTTGCTGAGGCCATTGCAGGTGATAAATATGGGAGCGGCGATGTAGGAGCTCTGCACGAAGACGTCAGTAAACAGGAATAGTCTCACTTGTCGGAGAAACCATACGAGCATATGCTTCTCAAAGACTTGTATGGGCATCTCCCACGCATGATGGCATAGCCCTCCGATCGAAATGGACCCTTGGATAGAGTGATCAGCATGTATCCCCTGCATAGTGATGAACTCAGCTTACAGATCTGGACCGATTGCATCACGACCGAAGCCACCTTGGGGAGGATTCGTGTCAGTGAATGCTTTGGGCATATCATCCTTACCTCAAGTGCACAAAACACGTACCCAGGCCATAAATATCAATGCTTTGAAAACAACACGAATCAGCAACTGGTATTTTAGGCGTTGGTATGCGACGTACCGTCATCAATCCCTAAGCTACCTGAGATGTAATGCTTGGTGTAGAGCCTCTGAGCAAGACATATGACAGCGAGCGATCCAAGCACGCCGAATATCAGATAGTGTTCGACGGCATCTTGCTGTTGAGGATGGTCGAAATCGACAATGTAGCCATGGGGCGGTGGTAGAAAGGTTGTCACACCGTTTGTCACTGGATAAGAAGAAGAAGAAGAAGCCATCTCGCAACGCGGTTAGCTGTGTATGGTCAGGGGGTTTCAGATAGAGATTCGGGAGACTGTATCACAGGTCCTACACTGCCTTTGTAGTTCTCTGTTGCACATTAATATTTGTGCAGTGCCTGTCGGTTCTGAGACCTCGGTTGCGTCTGTCGCTTCAACTGATATTAAAACTCGTTCCAACTTTAAATGATTGATCTTGTTTCGATGTCAAGATCCTGGCAATATCAAGCTGATATCATTGGGGTAAAAACTCTGCTGAGTTTTGTCTACTGATGCTGACGGGCATTTTGTGACGGCTCATTTCATGTGTTGGCTGCAGGTACGGCCCATCTTGGCAACGTACGAGTGATTGAAAAGAAATATTGCCGTCACAGGGGATCAATATGTAGGGCTCTTGGGATTGGTTTGCTGGTTCTGGGGTGACTGCCAAGCAGTTCACCTAGTCGGTTCATAGTCAGCCCCTTGTCAGCCCCCTGACCAAAGATCCCCCACGGCGAAGTCTCAAGAACATGACATTCTCCTCCCGTAGTATTTGTGTAATAGCAGATTGGGATTGCCAAGTCGATGGCGACGGGGAGTTGTGTTAATAGTTGCACGACGATGGGAAAAGAAAGGTGATTAAAGCCCGGGTATGCAAAAGGAAAATACCTTTGCCTTCTCCCCCTATCCTAACCACCCCAGATTCATGTAGCCGAGAGTTTGAGATTGGTAAGACTTCGGGACCAGGGTGTAAGCTTCGGCAAAGATTCAAGATCTCGCAGAAGCCAAAGCCTTGCGTGGTCAACATATATCAAGCTTATGGTTGCTATATCATCTCTCAAAGGGGGTATATCATGAATAATAGTTGGCCAATGTGTTGCCATTTTGCATTACTGTTGCGCATATGCAGGCACTTGTCTCGCTACTAGGTAGTTGACCCCTGCATCACCAACCAGGCCACCTGGTACGGAACCAACATATTCAAGTCTATCAGAAGTGACAGTCTCCCCTGTTGTTACAGCAGACCAGCATAGCCCATCTATTTCCCTCAATATGGTGTTCTGTGCCGCAATGGTCAACGGAGACGGTTCAAACTCATCATTCTTGTCCGAAACTGTTGTTTGTAGTATAATATCATCAGGTACATGTACTATCACTCCACCCTCCATGTCATATTAGCATCCTCTTAGTCTTTCCTCATTGCACCTGTTTTCTGCACCAAAACAATGGCTCGAATCGCATCTCTACTGGCTGTTGTTGCGGCCCTCACTAGCACCGCTTTTGCGTCGTATCCGGTGCCTCCGTCAGACACTGGACTGCTGCAGATGGTAACCTACGTCAAACGCCGACCCAACATGACTCGAGAAGAATTCTGGCATTATTGGGAAACCGAGCACGCGCCCAAGGTTGTTCCCTTGGCAACGCACTTTGGTATCTCCCGGTACCAGCAGGTATATATATATACCATGTGTAGGGTTCAAAAGACGAAGCATTGAGGCTGACATGCTGTTTCCTCCCATCACAGATCCAAGCTGGAGGGAAAATTGTCCCTACTGATGGCGGTGCAACCGAGCCAGTATCGACTGAGTTGGTCGGCTTCGATGGCATCGCCATGTTCCTGTACGAATCGGCCGATGTCTTGACTGCAATGCTCTCGCACCCTTACTACCTCCAAGTTGTTGAGCCCGACGAGCACGTATTCATTGACAAGACGGCTCATGGGCAAGGAATGGTTGCGACTTATATTGGCAAACACATCGAGGCTGTCGACGACGCAGCTGATGCTTGGCTGGGTGACGCGGTGACGCGTCTCAAGTACCAGAAACTCTTCAATCAATATCTGTAGAGGATACATATGTTTTAGAAGACGGAGGATCTCGGCAATCACCTCAAGCCGTGATGCTCGTAGGATCAAACTGCCGGTGACCGGCCAAGTGCGAGGCCGAGAATGAGACGCAAATCATCCAAAACAAGTCATCTTAAGCGCTCTTCCTCGGCTATGTCCAGGACAGATGATCAAGGCTAATCCGAATAGTTGGAATCCTCCCCCGCAAACGATCTGCGAACCCTCACATCAAGAATGCGGGGAGACGTATTTCGGGCACGGCGCCGAGGACCGTTGATGGAGAGGTCGGCGCCGAAGGCCGCTTCACAGTTACTACAATATAGTAGTGCTTCTTCTTAGCAGTTATTTATGCCCTGCTTGAGCCCTGGATGGCATATTGGCTTTCGTTGTGACCATCACCTCCACAATGTTCGGCTCTCCTCTCATTCTGAATCTCGTGGCTGCAGGAGTTTGCGCTACTTCTACCAAGTCTTTTGTCCATGCCACAGCGTCAAATGCCCCCGTCGTGAATCTTCAGAACGGCTCATATTATGGAACTCACAACGCGGTGTACAACCAAGATCTCTTCCTCGGCATTCCCTATGCGCAGCCACCACTAAACAACCTGCGCTTCAGGCACCCTCAGCCGTTAAACTCGACGTGGAATGGCCTTCGTAACGCAACAGACTATCAGTCACAGTGTTATCAATATAGCTACCCGGCTGGCCCACTCTCTGGTGGCACAGACTACTGTCTTCATCTGAATGTCATACGGCCAGGGGGTGTAGCAGACGAGAGGCTTCCTGTTCTGGTGTGGATTCATGGCGGTGGCCTTGTGGGAGGCTACAGCGGGAATCCCTCCAACAACCTGACATTTATGATAGAAGAGTCTGTCAGATTGGGATCCCCGATCATTGGCGTCTCCATCAATTACCGCCTCAGCGCCTGGGGTTACCTCTGGAGTTCCACGGTCGAGGCTCAAGGGGTTGGAAACAATGGCTTCCGTGACCAGAGGCTTGCCTTGCAATGGATTCAGGAGAACATTGGAGCATTTGGTGGTGATCCAGACAAGGTGACAATCTGGGGTCAAAGCGGAGGTGCACGCGGTGTGGCATCTCAACTGACAGCTTTTGGTGGCCGAGACGACGGTTTGTTTAGAGCGGCTATTCTCCAAAGTGCCACCGGGTTTCACACCAACTTCAGGGAGGAGGACGTCGAAGGTGCCCCGAGCTGGGACGAAGGATACGAGTCACTACTTCAAAAGACAGACTGCCAGTCTGCCGAGGACTCTCTTCAATGCCTTCGCGAGGTACCCTCGCTGGAACTGGCTGAAATCATTGGCAACGTGTCATTCCCAGTCTATCTCGACATCGTCGATGGCGAGTTTATCCAAGACGACCGTTCGGAGCTGATTCGACAAGGTAGATTCGCTCACGTCCCCGTCATTAGTGGTGTCACATCTGATGACGGAGACTACTTTGCTCAAAAGGGCGTCAACACGACAAACGAGTGGGAAGCATACTTGCGCAAAGAAGGGGCTAGCAACCAAACCGTCGAAGCTATCTCTGCGTTATACCCAGATATCCCCCGTGTCGGGCTTCCTACCACCTTTGAAGGACGTCCTTCAGGCCAACTGGCATCGTATGGAACCCAATGGAAGCGCGCAGTGGCCTTTGGAGGCGACAGAGCTATGCATGGGCCCAGACGCGCTTGGATGAGAACATGGGCCAGGAATAATATCTCCGCATACAGCTACCGCTTCGACGTCGTCTCGGGAGATCGGAGCCCTGTCCTTGGTGCTGGTCATTCCGTTGATCTCCCCTTCGCGTTTCGTGACACCGACAGGCTGGCACAGCTCAATGCAACTGAGCCTATACCGGGCTCTTTCGACCAGTTGGCCGTGCTGCTATCACGGATGTGGATTAGTTTTGTCTGTGATATGAACCCCAATTTCGATGGGATGCAGAGCGTGCAGTGGCCGTCATATCAACTGGCAGACGGAGAAAATATGGTGTTTCATATCGACAACTCTTCCTTAGCACATGTCGAACAGGATACGTATCGAACAGAACAACTTGAGTACTTGAATCAGAAGTTGTGGAAGACTCCCACTGGAGACAAGTCGTAGATGGCGGGAGCTTAGTTGGTCAAATTCAAATATCAGCTATTTTTACTAATACGACTATGGTGGCTTTGCGGACCATGGTTTTTCGATACATCCAACACCTGTAAGCAGTCCCAATGTTTCGTCCGTGGCGGTTCTATTGTATCAGAGGCCGAGCTTGAGTCTACGCCAGGTTCCATCACATTTCAACGATCATCACGTATCTTCGAATAATGCCATAATGCTACGGATATCCCTTCTGCTTGACTATCTCACTTAGTTCTCTGGCTTCTGACCACAAACAGACGTCCTGTGCAAACAGATCAATATCGGTAGATGCAGAACATTTCGAAAACAGAGAGGACTTACACAAATACATATGAATGAAGGTCTGGGTTCAGTATCTCCTTACGCATATCCACAAGGAAAACCTGTGCTTTTTCATACTCCCACTGCAAAGATGACTCATTAGCATCGCCTCGGCGAAATGTGAGGTAGACTTACTCCCAATAGCTCTGTCAAACTTCTAATGGAGAACCCTTCCAGACCCTGCAGCAGAAACTGGCGGTTCCAAGCGCCCCATTGCTTTAGCTCCTTGTTCTTGGCCCAGGTGCCGATAGGGACTTTGACTTTGCGCTCAGTGATGTTCTGCAGACCAGCCTCTTGGAATGACTTGACAGAGTCCCAAAAGAAAGGCCTGCCTATCTTCTCTCCCACCTGCTCAAATATCTCCACCCAGGTTTTCAGAGGGGAATCAGGGAGCATGGTGTCATCGTCGGCCCTTGCGTCTCCCCAAAGTTCGACGTGCTCGATCCAACCGCCAGGTTTGACGTGTCTATGTATGCAGTATTAGAATACTGGTAGACAAGCATCAGGGCTCAGGGTGTACCTCTGTGCTTTCTTCAAGAGTTCAGTCCAGTCTGGAACGGTACCTGTCATGTAGCGGATATGGACAAGGTCAAACATGTTCTCTGGAAACGTCCACTCCTTGTTAATGTCGTCAACCTCAAACCTGCAGTTGGGCGGGACGAAACTGGGCTGAATGGGCGAGAGGTCGACCCCGATCACGTCAGAGGATGGGTGCAGGTCGGCCATATCACTAGTTTCTGTTAGAATACATATACAGGTCAAACGCATAGATCAGGGTAAAAGTGTACATTGCCCACATGCCTGTACCACAGCCGGCGTCCAGGATGTTCTGTTGCATACAAGTCAGTAAACTAGCACAAGCTCATCCAGGGAACAAGGCAAGAGACCTGTGGATTGTCGCCAATTGGAGCTTGGTAAAGCTTACCTCCTTGGACGATACGAAACAGCTCGTGACTGAGGGTTTGTCAGATGGTGATATGTTGTTATAGGCTGAGGATTACTTGCATTAAATCTTCAGCTTCCTGCTGGCGATCGTCGTTTGGTCCCCTATTCACCAATGTTAGGACTTGACCAAGGTGAATCCTCTGATCCTGAAGCACTTACCAATAGGGGCCATCTCCGTAAGCGTGATACCGCCTACCATTCTCCCACTTGTAGTTCAGAATGGAAGAGCGCAGCGACTCGGTATCGGTGACGCGTGTTCTGCATTGTTTAACAAGAGTTCTACAATAATCACATTGCAGGGGTTATCTTACGATTGGGAGTATGTCGAGTCAGAGTCAGAGTCCTGTATGGTACAATTAGTAAGGCGATTCCCGACAAGACAGACACAGAGGGTCATGGCTTTACAGGCTCGATAGCAGCATCCTCTGGCTGCGCGTTTTCTGGCTGCGCGACTGGAATCCCTGCTGTCTCGGGTGATTCTGGAGACTTTGGAGGTGACTTTGGAGAAGACATGGCTAAAGGTCAGTCAATCTGGGTGGTATTTGGAGTTATGACTCGTCTTGCTGCGAAACACAGTAGTATGAGGGTACGGTACTTGGCGCAACTGAAAACTTACGACGGCGGTCAAAAAGTTTATCACTCAACTACACTACTCAGTGGGGAAAAGGAAAAGTGGGAGGTGACTTGTCGTGCTCTTAGTGAATGTAACCTTGTTCTCGTGGACGCAGATCTTAGCCAACCTCCTCCCACCTTGTTGCTTTAGCCGAGGCTATAGACTATTCACTCAGTAAGATTCTCCTGCAAGACGGTCCGTCTTGATCTTTGATGGCTCTCTACTACTATCAAAAGATTGGTGTCTTTACGAAAGTCGAACCATGAGACATGGTGAAACAAGGTGTGGCCAAGAGAGATGGCCCCTTGTTTAGGATGACGCCGGAGCAGTGTAGCAAGGGTCAAGCTGCAACTCCTCGCTTAAGACCGAGGATGGACGCATGAACCTATCAAGGCTGGTAGCAACCTGGCTCTTGATTGTTTGGCGCATCGGAATATGGAGTATCCGTTCCATCTTCTTACACCTTGGGGTTATACAAGGTCACTGGCAAGAGTGAGCCGTTTGACCACAGCGTTCTCGTAGTTAGAGAACTCCAACCTGAAGCTGTTGTATTGCAATGCAGGATGCTATACTCGGCATCACCCCAAATTGGGCGCTTGAGTCTCTCCAGAGCCTCTCTTGAGAACCTATAAAAGGCACAAAGCACTTGACGAGATAAACTCATTCACTCACACTCTCATCTCAAGCCAAAACACCATAGCACCCTTCAATTCTTTTACAGCTGGTCTGTATCATCGTTCTCCTAAACTTTGCCGCAAAGCTCAGATCCAGCCCAAACATTCGCTACCGATTTCACTCTCACCCAACAATATCAATCACACAAACGAAAAAATGAAGTTTGCAACATTCATCATCAGCTTCGCTGCTGCTGCACTGGCCGGTCCCATAGGCAGACGCGCCGTCTTCAGCCAGGCTTCCTACGACGACCTATCCATCAGCGGTGGTACAGCAGGCAATGCCCAGCAGGAAGCTCTGGAAAAGCTTGGAGGTCTGCCCGACGACTTGACGACTGTTGAAGAGTCAGATCTAGACTTCCTCGATAGCGTCAATTCCATTGCAAATGATGCCGAAGTAGAGGCATTCAACACGGCCATCGATGCCGCTTCTGGAGAAGAAGCTGATGCTCTTCAGGTAAGTTTCCATGAGTGATACCATTTGAGGAACGCAAGCTGACTCTTGAATAGCGTGGCAAGATTAAGAACAAGGTGTTGAAGCTCACTGCCACCGTCCTCAAGCTTGAGGCCCAGCAAGCCCAGGGTGAGGATGTTGCTGACAAGCTAGAGGAGGAGAACACGAAGCTGCAGAACAACATTTCGCAGGATGAGGAGGCAGCAGGGCAGGCTTCAACGTTTCTTTCTTTCGATGCAAACACTGACTCATGAGATGATGGGTCACCGTCGTCGCTGAGTTGGTGCGCTACAAGGTGTCACCTCGAGGGGCATTTCTGTTGACGTTGGACTGCTTCTAGCCAGGCATGTGATGGGTTCATTTTGTTTTACAACTTCATTGTCTTCCGCATGGTTTACAACGTTGTCCTAGATGTAATCATAAATAATATTGACGGCCACCATAGGAGAGAGAATATAATTACTGTTGAAGAAACGCTACGCAACCCGACACATTTCTGTGGACGAGTTTGAGATTACTAAATATATATTCACCTCTTACAGAGGTTCTATCATTGTAGCTTCACGAGAACTTGTAATTATGGTAACGCTGAAAGCAATAGCCTGATACACATGGCCGGTGAATATGCGCTGCAACTTGACAATTCCAAAGAGAGCACAAAAGAGAAAGTATTTACACAGACAAATGCACGCTTTTCCTTAAACTGAGATTATTGTCAACTTTAAATCAATCACGTCGGTTCAACGTGCCGCAGAAGAGTACCGTGGCCCCCGTGATGTCTCGACGGTGCGACGAAATATATTTTTCAGTACTAGATTGAGTCTTGTGCATTTCTTTACAGGAGATATTCTTGACTATTTACTTTGTCACTGGAACGCACTTGGGGATTACGTTGCTTTATAAATGCTTTCTTCTGCCCCTGTTGTTTTATCTTCACATTGTCCCCTTGTACCTCTCATTTATTGGCAAGTCAGCTCTGGATCATGTGCGAATCTTCGCCGCCAGGAGACAACACATCGTCCGTGCTTGCAAGAACCGTTGCAGTGGAAAGACTGATAAGCCTTCTGACACCATTACTGGAAACCCCTGAGCCAGGATCATCTTCTTGGAAGACTAGATCAGCACTGGACCGCCATGGCATTGGAATTGTGACTTGCAGGAACATATTATCGTCGATTCAAAGTCTTGTCCCGGCCTTGTCAGTTTACCCGCCTACTTGTGCAACATTTCACGACGGTCTGGTTCATAATCCACTTGGCAGTGGCTCTTATGCGTTTCACACCGGCTTTATTGAACCCATTTTACACGCTCTTGCTCGTGACGAAGCTCTACCGATCCAAAAGCAGCTCTTTACCGCCCAGGGACGGATGAAGGAAGACCAAAGCTTTGCTCCCTCGGATCAAACATGGCTTGGAAGAGATAACAAAGCATTCCCAACGCGTTTCATCATTGTTCACGTAGGGGTACAGCCAAACAATTCACCTCACGTGGGCACGCTTGTCGTCTTTTGCTACGCTTTCAAGTTAGCTCAAGAAATGAAAGCTCAGATACGACCTACGGCCACCAGATTAGACGATAGGCTTGCAGATATCACAGTCCAATTTGATGTGGTTGACACGGCGCCAGTCAACGCCCAGAGAATAGAGAATGAAGGGATAAAGTATCAGAGATCTCTGAGAGACGTAAATGGCTCACTGGATACATACATGGGGGACTATTACAAAGTTCTTGAATGGTTGTCCATCTGGTCCGGTATTTCCTTTCGTGTTAGCTTTCAGCGGGATCTGTTTTCGGACTCGGCAATCCCAGGTATTCTCAGCTATTTCATCAACAATCATGACCTGTTAGGGCATCAACTCTCACCCAGATACGGGGTGCTAGCCCTTCGGGCTGCGTGTCCTGTGCTCAACTGCGCTCTGGCCGAAAAGCATGGTCGGCTTAACAAGTATCTACCCGGAGAGCAAACACAAAGCTCGGTGTCCACGTGTGAAGAAACTAACATCAAATTTCAATGCCCGGACCATGGACAACCTACGATTTGCCTTTCGGATCCTGCAGACGTGTGTCGTTTGGAGGCCAACGCACCCACTCGCAACTTGATCCGGAGCATGAGTCACCTCTTGGATACAACCTCGCATCATGTGCGAGTGACAGGTTCGGATTACGCTGGGATATACAAAGAGATGTTTTTATATCGACCCTTGGCAGCCTGGTCAGCGCTCACAGGTCAAGCAGTGGGACGTACGCCCCATATACTATATGCACCTTTGATCGTGGACTGGAGTGGTGCCAAACTGTCCAAATCGTTATATGTCAATGTGGGTGGTTACGACTCGATGGAACTCTTGAAAATTGACAGTCTGATAAGCTTTGCAAAAATGAAGAACCCAAGTTCTGGCTAGACGCATGAAAACGAGGCTGGACGCCGGCTGTACGGGACCATGTATACTATGTTTTTACTTGAGGTCAAAAGGGAGTGCCGGTATCTGATGTCAACAGAGTAATTTTCCCTCGCTTGTCTAGATACAAAATATGCAGTCTGTGAGCTCACATGAAGCTATTGCGGCTTCAAATTATGGTTGTAAATTAATCTTTCAGGTACTACAGGAACATGTAGTCTCCCCAAGATGGGACTGCTGAGGTACCCACGTGCTAGATCACGTGGTCCTTGTAGGAGTATGATTTGTGAGGTCAATCTACAATGTTTCTCTCACCACACCTCGCGCGCTGCCGTCTTATTACCCACGATTTTATTCAACACGATTCTCCGGAAATGGCGCCAATGCAAAAGAGGGCTGTAGCGTCCAAGACCAGAGCGTCACAAAGATACAAGTCCAAGTCCAAGACAAAAGCGGCAGAAGCCCATCCCCATCCCCATCCCCGTTCCACTTCCACTTCCACTTCCACTTCCACTCTACGCGTTGCAACCGACGTGCTTCTCTCGATCAAGCCACACCACTTGGCCAACATCATCAGCCGCGAGAAGAACCACGAGTATCGCAAGTATCGCTTGAAGGATGGCGTCTTGCGCCTCTGGCTTTACGAAACTGGCAGTGGCGGTGGTTGCTCCTCTATCACGTATGTCATGGCCCTCAAAGCAGCAGGGCTATCAACATAAAGTACTAACTCACACTCAGGCACATCGCTACCATTCCACCCACCACACGTCACGAGCCAGGCTCGGTACCGGATGAGCCAGCCGGTATAGGCAATGCAGATTTCAACGCTGGGCTCAAAGAGTCCAAGTACGGCTATCCTATACTCGAGCTATACAAACTCAAGCACCCAGTAACCCTCCATGAGATGACGACCCGGTGGAGCATGGGTGGTGCGCCTATGGGCTGGCAGTATGTGGGTTCAGATCTGTGGGAGGATCGGTGGGGTGAGAGCGAGGAAAGAGACGAGAGAGTGACCAAGTTGTTCCAAGATACCCAAGAACCTGCGCGGTGTTTGGAGTACCCATCATGAGTAAACAAGGCATTTGAAGCATTCAGTACACCGCATAGCTATTCAGCAGTGGTGTTGATATCAAATTTGGCCACTGTGCAGGCAGCCATGCTCCCCTATTCTACCCATTTGTTCTGCCTGAGCCATGCCTCACACAACGTCGGCCACTTCGAAACTGGCAGATCCTTTGCGCTATCCAGCGCAAATCCATGGGGTGCATCGGCAAATATGTGCAGCTCTACAGATCCTCCACTCGAGGTTATACCCTCTGCTAGACGATAGGCGTTGACGACCGGGACGACTGGGTCATTGTTGGAGTAGACAATAAACGTCGGTGGTGCTGGGGAGCAAAGTTGCACGTCCGGCTGCAACACGTCGTACAATTGTTGCTTTTCCTGTGGTGGGAGAGGTGGCTTGTTGTCGATGATTGTGCGGCCAGCAGCATTTGTCGATATCGGTCCGTAGCCTAGAACGGCGAACTGAGGCCGGGGTACGTCTGGGTCGGGTGATGTCCACGCTTGGGGGTATTCGGCCAAGAGAGCAGCACCAAGGTGCCCCCCGGACGAGAGCCCGCAGACACCCAACCCGCCCGGTGCTAATCCACTGTCTGACATGATCTTCAGCGCTCTTCTGGCATCGTCCAGAGGTGCCTGCGGGCCTGTCTCGCTGTTGGGGAACCGATGAACAAGGACAAAGGCGTAAAAGCCGAGACTTGTCAGCCACTCTGCGACAGCGACGCCCTCGCGTCCGACCATGAGTTCGACATAGCCACCGCCTCCGAGAACGAGTATTCCGCGTCCGTTGGGGTTTTCAGGACGATATCCGAAGAGAAAAGGGCGGTCAACTTTGGTCACGACGGTCTTGTCGTTGAGATCGAATGCTCCTTCGAGTGAGCTCTCTTGCCATAGAGGCCAGGTCTGGTCGGATCCCAACATGATCAAAGGAAGATGAGAAGAGAGCAAGTGTCATTTTTTTCCCCTTTGCGAGGCGGGGGAATAAATGTCGCGTTTCTGTTGTTGACTTCGCGGTAACATCAACCCGAGCAGCCGAGCGAGCTTTGGTTGGGTAGTGAGTGATTGACGATGTGGTACTACTGTAGCTGACTCTGACACGCTACTAAGAAACGAGGAATGAATTAAAGTAGATACTTGGTTGTACAAATCGTTGAACATACTTTGGTTATATCATAATGAAGCGTAGATATCTGTAACTAGTATTCTAAATATTATAAATCCTGGGTCTCTGCTTGCGGCTTTTCGCTGCAGTGTTTCTCCCCTCTTGTTCTACCCAACTTGGTAGTGTTCAAGTGCTACTATATTGCAGTAACCAGAGATCTCATTCTACTGCTTGTCCATTTGAGATAATCATATTCGACCTCATAAGTCGGTCGGTCGTGTACGTAGACCGACGTCTTACAGCTTCAGTCTTCCACCCCATTCTTCGACTTTCCATTCCTCAAAATATGCCCACTGGGTCTCGGTCATCTTTATCTAAACCCCATGAGGATTTAGCGCGGTTTGCGTGTCATCATCATTGATTGATCGATTCCTCATTTTACCACTTGCTATCCTACTCGTCAATCGTCTTGCTCTTACACCGACTCTCATGGCCTCGTCAGCGCGGACCGTCCTCGCTTTTCAGCGGAATGCAAAACTCTACTCTCTGCCAACATTGGTCACGGCAATTCGACCCTTCAACACCCTCGAGGATGAGAATCGAGAGCTATACAAGCAAGGCACCGACCAAGACTATGCTGTCGTAACAGAGCAGACCATCTTCCATCCACAGGGAGGAGGCCAGCCTTCCGATGTCGGCACAATAACAGATGCTGCTGGTACAGCGTTCACCGTTGCGTCTGCGCGCATGGATCTTGTACGCGACGGTCAGGTACTGCACTTTGGACGGTTCGATAACCCCGACCAGAAATTCGGTCAAGGTCAGGCAGTGACCCAGGATATCGACATTGAAAAGCGTCTCCTCTACTCAAGATACCATACTGCTGGCCACGTTCTTGGTTCGGCTGTCAACCACCTCCTCAAAGACAAGATTGAGGGATTTGAAGAATTGAAAGCATCTCATTTCCCCGACTCTGCATCGTGCGAGTTCCAGGGCGCTATCGAAGGACAATGGAAGGAACCCATCCAGAAGAAGGTGGATGAGTTTCTGGCGGCCAAGATGCCTGTCGAGGTTGACTGGTGGGATGAAGAAGATTTCCGAAAAAACGGGCTGGAACATCTGACTCCGGACGCGAGCTTCGCGCCGCCTGGAGACAAGTTCCGTGTTGTCAGGATAAAGGGAGCTGAGGTATATCCATGCGGAGGCACCCATGTCGACACGACTGATCTATGTGGAGAGACGATTGTGAGGAAGATTGCGAGGAACAAGGGGAGATCAAAAGTCAGCTATCTAGTGAAATAGAGCTGCTGCGATAGACTCGTGCTGGATGGGGTTTTAGAAATAGATTTACGAGGTGCATGCAGTAGAACAAGCCATGCTTGTCTTTGAGGTTCTGGCACAATCACAATGATGTTCAGGGTTCATAATGAAATGCATTTATTGGTACCGGCCCGCGATATACTGGTTCGTTCTGTTAACCCATCGTGTTGTCACACTCCTTACTCCCTTGAGACGCTATGGAAACCCCCACTGCAGTCAACCTGTCTTGTCTAGTTTCCGAATCGACCGAACCACGATCCCCAGGGACTAGTCGAGCCTGAGCCGGTTGAGCCAGAGCCAGTCGCTCCAGTAGATCCAGTAGATCCGCCTTGCTGGCCGCTTCCTTGCAGAGCTTCAACACGCTGGATCAGGAACTGGGGAGCTGGGCCAGCAGCGTCGCTCTGGTACATCAGATGGGGACCTGCAACGACCAACGAGCCAGTGCAGACCAGATCACCAGTGTTGCAAAACACCTTGGTTCTCTCGGCGGGGTAGTTGGGGATCTGTCCACGGTTCTGCTGGTTCTTGGTGTAGCCAAACAGAACAACTCCGGCGATCTTGTTGCGGATGGACGCATCGACGTCGGTGACACTGGCGGCCGCGAGGGCAGCACCCTGACTGTATCCTCCAGCAATGAGGGTCGCACTGGGGCATTTCTGGTTGGCGGTGTTGAAGAGGCCAAGCATCTCGCGGATGGCAGCCGTCGAGGTTCCTCGAGGAAGAGCGTTGTCGCCAAGGGTAGCGCGGTAAGCACCGCCAACACCCTGGATCCAGACACCGTTTCTCCCATACTTGGCCTCGAGCTTGGAGGCGATGCTGGGGCCGAGAGTTCCCTGACATGGTGTTAGTCGTGCGTGCTCCATAGGTTGTGCAGTGACAGCGAAGACGTACCAGGTTGCCGGTCTCAGTTGAGCCACGGGCGTAGACGAAGATGACTCCAGGGCATGAACCGCTGTTGCCATTGGAGAGATCATTGCGCGTGCTGCCGCCGAACTGGCGAACCTCGATACCGGTGTTATCGGTAGCAGGCAGAGCCGAGGCCGTGGCAGCGAGGAGAGCAGTGACAATAGGGAACTTCATGGTGACGGAGTTGGATGGATTACAAGGAGAAAATGTAGGTTTAGAAAGAAAGTGTACGAGAATCGAATGGAATGCTATGAGAGTTGAGCAAGAGACTGTGAGGCTTGTCCCATGAATACCATCGGGATCAAGTCAGTTATTTATCTCTCTTGTCAACAGCCTCCTTTTGGCAAGTCTAACTCGATGGGAGACTCGGAGGCAGAGACTGCTTGCTCCGCCATAGAAACAATCTATCCATCACAGACATCTGCTGTTCACCTTTCATCAGAGGGCCTGAGCCTGGTCCGTACTCAAACCTATCACACAGCCTCCCTTGCAGCTTCGAGTCATGCAATCACTCGCCCAAGGCTAGACTTGAGAGTTGGATTCGCAAAGAGTTATCAAACTAGGAAATAGACCCGTGTCCCCCCACTGATCAACGAAACGGTAGCATGAAACGCTGCCCGCTCTAGCGAGCCCTATGACCACGTTTTCGTTCGAACTGGGGGCCGCTTTGACGGTTTAGACTCATTGTGCTTTTCGGGGACCTGAAACTCAGGCAGTTGGAGGTGGTCTAGCCTGGTAGTGCTAACTTGGTTAGTTAATTGCTTGCAGCTTGCCAACTTTTGGCACCAAAAATGGGCCGAGGCTTTGGTAGGTTTGGCCGGGAATTGAATGGGTTGGTAGATTATCATGATTGACAGCAAGGTCTGAGCGGCGGCTGTCTGTCTAGCTTCGCATTATTGTATTCTAGTGCCTCGTATTGCTGAAGCTGAAGCTGACCTCTCCTCTTTTTTCGTAATTCTAGTACAAGACTGGGAAAGAGATCAAGGCCATGACTCGAGCATCACCTATTGCTACCCAGGACCTTTTCCGGGAACAACTTGACAAGAAATGGAACAAGGTTTCTAGTCGCCCCTCGAATCTTCTGTCACCTCTATTCTCATCATCTCGTTGTCGTCGTACATGTTCCCTTGTCGACAAGTCTATGTCGCATTCGTTGCAGGCCGAGGTAAATGCACGACCATTTGCCACTCTCTAGATTGCGGCCAGCAACAACCAAACCAACCTGTTCAGATTTGGATATTCCCCGCTCAATGTAGCAATCATCTCAAAGAACCTCGTCGTAAATCTTCATATTGCTTCCCAATAATCCAGATTCTTTAATCAAGAGCCGAGGCAGTCTAGACAACCCTCTTTCCAACCACTTGCTAGTTCCCAGGCTCGACTCCCTCTCACTCTCCTGTCCAAGGGAAATTCGAGAATGCTCATTTCAGAACCATCATGAGAGTCTTTTTTGCCCACCAACTTCCCCAGCACGATAAACCATGAGAGGAGACCGTTTCATTATAGGTGGTATAGAGTGTCCTTCCCAAACATCGCAACGGGAGCCATCTCTGGCGATCATAGTTATGCTCAAGGTTTTTACCAAGGGGCCCAGTCGGCTGAGCCATAGAGAAGGTGTGCTGGGCAACCATTGCATTAACGCCTTTAGGTCTACGCCAGAAATTGCAATGCCTTGGTGCAACGTCTTGTTGCAATATAGGTAATAGATCTTGGCATAGCAAGCCGAGGCTCTCGGGGGAGAGACAAAACGTCCCCTATGAGCAAAGAATCTATTATCAGCTCGGAGCACCAGGATGGTGTGAATAGGGTCTCATCCGGCACAAAATCTACTAGCATGAGATGGGCAAATATAGCGAATCCAGTCGGAGGGTTTGGTGTCTTGCTGTTACACCAGACTGCTTGCACACACAAATTTGCTTTGTATGTAAACCATGACGCGTTGACCCAGACACCCCTTAAAGACAGGATTGCGTCTTAGAGCTAATCAGCATATCCAAGGGGTCGGAAGCAAAGGAGTAATGACATGTCACAAAATGACCAGTAATCCAAGTGAGAGCTGGAACAAAAATGCCGCTGCGGAACTGATATTCGTATACATAGGAGTTTAAGTGATACTTGATTTATCCGATGCAATCTCATTAATTAACGGCTTGAGAGGCTTTTGAACATTAGGTGTAGGGTGGTGTGATGTGGCGATATCGCGGCCATGACATGGCCTCGATGAACCAAACCGGTTGCCAGGCCGAGGAAGAAATTCTGAGTATACCCAATTGACGAACGGAGGATTGCAATCTGGTCACAAGATGCTGCTCCTTCATAGTTCATCACGGTATCCCCCGTTTATCGTGACTCTTATGTCCGCTGATATTACACCGCACAGCCCGCTGCTTTACCTTGACCAATCGTAACATGGAATGAAATACCTCATGATGAGGCGTTGTTTTGGTGCTAATACGCGAACTAGACAAAATACACGATTCGGGCTGTTAATGAATATAGAGTACGCAGTTGATACTGAGATGTCTGTAGTATTCTGTCTAGTCTGTACCTACTCAAGGCCCTGGAGCATTTCAGCTACACTAATCCCTGCTATTTCCAGTCCAATTATTCCGAGGTTGGATGCCAAGTCAGCAAGGGGAAAAGAATGTATGAAGATGACGGGAAAAATCATCAAGTATAACCTAGAAGAGAAATCCGGGGCCAAAGCAGGGGTTGGCAAAGTCAGTGCTTTATTACTGCCTGCAGCAGCTCTTTTTTATAGACGACCGGTTTTCCAAAAGATTTACTGGAAATAGGGGCAACACAATGGCCTTGATAAATAATAATTGCAGCCTAGACAAGCTCTACTCGACTTCTTTCTAGGAAAAATACCCGAAAGCCAGCGAAATCTTTATATCATTTCGAAGTTGATAGACAAAAGACGGTATTGCGAGACACACCGGCGTTATGAGGCTAACTCCGATCACGTAGTCCCCGTTTGCGTCTCTGAACCAATGCAATTTGCACTAGAGACTATGGCCTTGTCACAAGAGCCGAGCTGCAACTGGTAGGAGTGACTATGTGTAGTCAGGTTGGCCATTTGGCACCCGGCACGGCGGAGCAGGAAGTTACTAAGTCCGTTGATGGTGCTAATTTACGTACAAGGTAGTTGTTTGAGGGTACTAATGTGAAGGATCATCTGAGAAATTAATTGCACTGACTGGCTCCAAGTTCAACCTCGTCTGTCTGAGAAGTAGGTTCGTCAACCAGTTAATTTTACACATTGATGTAGTTCGAGATGTGGCCGAGGACGCACAAGAGAGGTTATGCTGCGCTTTTGAAGTCACCCAGGCGTGATGTGGGATCGTTGGTAAGTTTTACCATAGTAAACCTTCAGATGTGAGTTGACAGGATGGTCAACTATGCGTACGTCACATTATCACGTTGTAGTGAGGAGTAAACACCGAGCTTCGGCCGAGAGAAGCATCCAGATGGAGCTGATAAATATGAGGTCTTATTTAAATCGATGCTTTCTGCCACATCCATCATCAATACGCAAAAAAGATCAACTTGACGACTTATCACCACTCATGGCTTCTTCTGTCTTCTCCAGCCTCGAGGGCTATACATCCAAAACGATCCCTTTCAAATCTGGACCCGAAGGTGATATCGTTCTAGATGTTGTGTACCCGGAAGAATCGGATGGCTTGCCAGGCACTGTTCTTATTCATATCCATGGTGGATTCTTGGTACGTAAATGTATACCGATCATAAGCTCATGAGGACTTTGACTCATTATTCAATGTCAGGTCGTGGGAGACCGATATAGCTTTCTCCCTCACTGGCTTCTCAACGCCGCCGCCGCTCGCAAATGGATCTTTGTGAGTCCCGAGTATCGTCTGATCCCAGAAGCCACCGCACACAGCTCTCTTGACGATGCAGTTGATGCGTACAACTGGGTGCAATCTTCGCTTGCCGACGTACTTGGCCGCCCTATCAGCTCAGTGTTGGTAGCTGGTTCAAGTGCTGGCGGCTATCTCGCGCTGTCGACTGCCGTTGCTGTGACCAAGAAGCCCACAGCACTGCTGCTCATCTATGGTATGCTGGACTCAGCCAATCCTCGCTACACAACACCTGGGACCAACATTTGGGGACAACCTCCGTTTGACACAGCACCGCTGCTGAGCAAGTTCCCCAAGAGAAAGGAAAACGAAGATAGAAAACCCATCTCTGCCTATCCTGTTCCTGCAGACATGGAACAAGATGCCAGGTTTGCGTTGCCATCAGCTCTCCACATTGATGCCCTGTTTCCGGACTACATGACCGGTATTCACGGACTCAGCCGTGAGATTGCTAGCAGAGGTGTCGAGGCCATTCCAGAGCAACATCGTCGACTGTTCCCTCTGTCATTTGGCAATCTTGCCGAAATCCCCCCTACGTTTCTGCTCCACGGCCTGAACGACTCGGCTGTCACGGTTGACTGTAGCGTGCAAGCCGAGAAGAGACTCCGGGAGGCAGGGGTCCACGTCGTCAAAGACTTCCCAGAAGATGCAGAGCATGGGTTTGAAGTGAGACTGGGCAATGTTGATGTGGAAAAGGCAGATGCGGATGGCATTGCGAATGTTGAAAGCCTGAGAAACGCCATTCGTTTTCTTGAGTCGTCAGTCAAGAACTAAGAGTACATGAAATTCTTGTCGATTTATACAACACGAATCTTGCCGTGAGCGAACAGAGAGTGGATGCGATTAATCTTTCAGACAGCAAGTATACACGTGTAAAGTGTTTGCTTTTACAGACTTTGTTGTTTCCTGTCAATAAAGCAAGCCAAGCCAAGCGAAATTTAAGCTAGATATTATACAAGATAACCGATGAAAAATAGTCTGCCTGCATATTCTACTTTGACATGCCTGAATCAAGATATCTATAATGCGAACTTTACCTCTCTACCTGGCATTTCGATGTTAACCTCTCTTTTTCCCCACCCCTCTGCTTTTGAGTCTTGACTGAATGTTGATACAATTTTAGTTCTGTTTCATAGCATCCAATGTGCTCAGATCCCGTTCTTGAACAACCTGCCAAGTCAGCCTACATTCAACTGCTATAGCTCATGGGGGATCAGACAAGAGAGCTACGCTTGGAAGTACAGCTATCCAAGTTACCAAAGCTGCAGCTTTCAAGTCAGAGAATCTGGCTCTGCATATTTCATCAACTCACCATTCGGGAGTTGGAATTTGCACCGACCTGCAGAAACCAGACTCTCATCACCACGAAGCCTTCACCAAGCCCCTACGTCCCACGCCCTCTCAGCTATGGTTTCAGAGAACAACACATGTCTTGTTGGCGGGTCAATCTCAGAATACACCATCACAACACAAACTTGGGTTTTGGACCAAACGGAAAGTTGCTCTAGACACACCGTAAAGCGCACATTCTAGGACGAGTGGACGCGGGAAATAAGACTGCCGCACAACGCGCGGGACGATATCAGATTGTCGAGTCAGAATGAGGAGACAAGATCAAAACATCAAGTCAACAAAGTCTTTGCGTGTCAGGTAGCGTGTAGCTGACTGAAGGATTGTGTGCAGATCCAAGTACGATGACGCAGTTGAAAGAAAATCGAGCATGCACCGCATAAGATGGCTTTCTGTGGCGTGGATAGCTTCAACTCAGCAAAACCGTTGTAACCGGGCAACTGCTAAAGTGTATCGAAGAATCTTGGATAAGGTTGCGACTTGGCTGAAGTAGTACCGCCATTTTGCGAGTTTTTGTATCTCTCGTGGGAAGACGAGGCTGGTTGGGCTGCAGGCTGACAGGATAATGCGCATGAACATGGGCGTCTCATACTCGTTTAGTAGTTCCTATACTAGCATTGCCGATGATGTATCCTCTCGCCAGTTACTTTCTGTTTATCCGGGAGCGCGTCGATGAATGCCCTTGGCTTGCGATATAGGGCAATAAAACATGTGTACCCAAAAGAACCATCTCAGAAGATGAGGCATCGCGATACCCGTTCTGTTCACGAATACAAGCGACGCGCTCTTGAATTGATCGATGCCATGTCAAAGTCATCGGCCCCGTGAGCCGACTGCTGACCACTTTGTGCTCGTTTGGCTAATCTAAACCCCTGCTCGGGGACAAGCCCCTTGTTGTCTGGATCGACCCGAATAGTACTACCAGGCTACCTACTTCTCGGTCTTGCTAGCACCTGTTTATCATTCATGCACAATAGAGAGAGGAATGGATGATCTGCACACTCGTCTCTTTTTCGCCAGCAGGTTGCTTGTTCTGTAAACCTTTTGCTTCTAGTAAAAGTCAATTCATCTAGCCACTATTGGGGAACTCAGTCTGTCGTTAGTGACGGCGGTTGGATAACCCCGTTGTCGATCCTCTTCCTTTGATAAAAATCTTAAAAAGGCATGATTTTACCTGTCCATCTCGCGACAAGGTTCAGCCTGTCAGCAAGCATTCTCACAAGTCTACTGCAAAGACTCGCTTTTGGAAGCAGCATGCTCAGATCAAGTCAAGGTATTGCAGATATCCTCGGAACAGAACCCCCGCGTTTCCACCAGCAGGACATCTTTTCCGCATCTCTCGGTACGAGCAAAACAATACATTGTCTCTACTTGTCTTGGTGTCAATAGTCGATCGACGCTTTTCCTCAGGGGTAGAAAGCAAAGAATCCTCTTGGCGTGACTGAGCGTGCATTGGTAGCATGAGCCACGCCAAAGGTATTCGGTCACTCGACAAATACGAAATTAGATGGTCTGCGATTGGCCTGCCTTTTTATAGTGTCACTACGTACCGCTAATGGTGCGAGAAGTCGGCCCACGAGCAGGGGTTACGATGCACAAGTACATTACCAGTCCATTGACCCCTGGGAGGGCAGACGGACCAGGCAGGGGCACAAATCCTTTTTCTGGCATGGCCATATCGGATGCGTATAAGTAATATCATCAGGTCCTGGGCAGAAAACCAAAAGAATTCCGGTGCAAAGGATTCTTGGCTAAGAACGCCGCCTCGATGGATGCGAACGCATCAAAGTCACAAAAAGTAACACTCAGAGCCAGCCCTCTCTCCCTCTCTCAAATTCCCTCAAGTTTCCCGCTTTGACTCTGTCCAGATGTTTGGCTTGGTTCGGACTACGGAGTAGCTTGGCTTGCTTAGCCTTGGTTGTAAACACTAGACAGACAGACAGACACAACGCTCCGTGCCGCTCAGACGGTGGCTGGACAAGATTTACTCTCCCAATTGACGGCCAATAAGGACGTTTGAAGGACTAAATCACGGCTCGGTACAGAGTAGGCGGTTGTAACTTGTCAGCCAAAATACGAGATTGAAACCGCCAGTCAGCAATAGCCCCCCCAGCCTTACTCTGTACTTGAAGACCAGCACAAAAAGTTCCAATTCAGGGGCCACCGTAACTAGTTAGTGTCTATGTTGTTGTGCCTCTATGATACATGCAGTAGTGATCGATCATTCGTTGACCCATTCTGGCCATGGCACACGCGACCAATACACACGAGCAGTTGCTGTTTTTATTATTGTTCGTACTTGGCTTAGGGGATGGATGATGGATCAAGTCCTATGAGGTGTTGAAAAGGCCCCTTGCCCTTCTTTCTCCATGTTCAAACAACCTCTCTGACGTTTCTGCCCTTTCTGGACTCGACCAATTCTTTCTTTCATGGTCCTCTCCTCTTTTCACTCGCTTGTTTGATCGCTCGAGCGGCCGTAACCATGTTCGCAACGCTCGTTCCCTTTTCTTTTTCTATTATTGTTGTTTCGTTGACGTTCACCAAGCTGGTTCACCTGTCCATCCATGCAAATACCATTTCACCAGTCGCTTTCGTCCTTTATCTACCATCGCTTTTGCTTCCTGATGCATTGATCATATACGTGTCACGCCTGGCGCTGCGGCAGAAAAAGGGCGTCTTGGCCGTAGGAAGCTCCGTGCTTGGCTGTATCTTCTCGTACGTCGAGGCCACAGAAATACCATGTTCCCACTAACAAGTGATCCAGAGCCGTTCTGCTGGGTGCTTCATCTTCACAGCTTGGCTTCTTCTACTCCACTGGCAATGAAGTCAAGTGGTCCGAGGCACGAAGCTACGCCGGTGACAAAGATGGCATGAAGATTCTGCTCAGCGGCCTCAACACCGTTCTTGCGGCCGGAGCCCTGATTCTTGTTGTTGCTTGGCTTGCCAAGTGGCATACTTACAGAGCTGCAGGGGCACTCGTCACGACTGTTGGGACACCCATCATCTATGGTAATTCAACCCTCTGAGGTTCTTGACGTGTACTGACAGCAGACAAGTTTGGCAAACATATCGAAACAGATGCCGCCGACCCTCTCAGTCCTCTGCTTCTGAGACAAGTTCCTACGATTCAGATAGCGACCTCGACGATGTTGAGGCGGTCAAAGAGGGTATCCGACTTCTCCAGAGAGAGATGTCCGAGAAGCCACAAGCCAAAACCAAAAGCTGGACGATCCTCACCTTCACATTCATCTTTCTGTGCCTTTCAACAATTTTCCGCCCTGTTGCACCGTACACCATGATGTCAACGACTCTTCCTTTGGCGATGCTGGATATGTTCAAGCCAGCATCCAAACTGTGCCCTACAGTCAGCGACAACCCGTGGCCTTTGACCGATTTGATTGCCGAAAGCAACTGGGAGAGTTCCAACGGACATTTCCCTGGCTGGACTCCTGGAAATGAGGGCATTGCTGCACAGAGATATCGAGACACAATTCCTGAGTGGCTCCCCAACCAAGTACCCTCTGGCTTTTCGAAATGGATCCCCAAGAACACAAACGCAGGGAATGAGAGCCAAGTAAAGCCCAGCAGCGGCTGTCTTGCCCCCAACGCGGATGACACGTTCTACAATCCGGTCCTCGACCCAATGAAAGTCTCGAACCTGGACAATGATATCCTCGAAGTGCTCCGAGATGCACTCAGCGGCGGTCATGTCAAGATCAAGCACGTGGCACTAATCATGATGGAGAGCTACCGGGAAGAACTCTTCCCTCTGCAACAGGGCTCAGACTATCACAAGATGATACTCAAGTCACACAAGGGCTCAGACGAAGATGAGATCAACGCGAAGCTCTCACAGTTCAGTCCCGTCGCCGAGAGGCTCACCGGCAAATCAGGCAACTGGAAGAAGAAGGACGGCTCCGATTTCGAACCCGTAGCGATTCCGCAGTGGAACGATACAGCGCAGGACGGCTATGGAGGCATCAACGTTGTTGGTGGTTTCACGACGTCTTCCCTCTCTTTCAAGAGCATGGCCGCCATTCACTGCGGTGCCTGGCCCATGCCTGTCGACAACTTTGAGGAGTCTGAGACTGAGAGCTACCAGCCTTGCATCCCGCAGATTCTGAATCTGCTCAACAAGATGAAGGACAACAAGCCCTCGGAGGATTATCTCGAGCAGCAATGGCACCCAGCCTTTTTCCAGTCTATCACGGACGGATATGACAGACAAGACAAGTTTGACATGAAGATTGGGTTTGAGCACATCGTGACACGAGACCGCCTGGAGGCGGATCTCAACGAGGGCGAAGAGCTTGAGGAGATCAACTACTTCGGATTTGCCGAGACGACGCTCAAGTCCCACATCGAGGACTATCTCGGACAGATCAAGGATCAAGGCAAGCGGATGTTCTTGTCCCACTTTACCAGCACGACTCACCATCCTTGGGACGTACCGAGCTCGTTCCCCAAGACGGATTATCTCAAGATCAGCGGGAATTCAGGATGGCACCAAGACTTCAACAGCTACCTCAACGCAATGAGGTTCACCGATGCCTGGCTGGGGGAGCTGCTCCAAACCTTTGACGACTTTGGCATGACCAACGAGACGCTGGTCGTATTCGTCGGAGATCACGGACAAGCTTTCAAGGAGGATATGAAGTCAAAGATCGGCACCTACGAGAATGGCCATATCAGCAACTTTAGAGTACCCATCACATTCCGGCACCCCCATATTCCTCGCGTCCAGTACAACGCCAATGCAACGTCACTCTCCATTCTTCCCACGATTCTCGACCTGCTCATCAGCACGGGCTCTCTCAACGACAAGGACCAGGATGCTGCTTCGGATATTGTCCACACCTATGAAGGCCAGTCGTTTATTCGACCCTACAAAACCGCCCACAACGGCCGCAGAGCCTGGAACTTTGGTGTCATCAACGGTGGAGCAAGCCTGTTGTCCATGACCTCAGCAGACGTTCCGTACCGTATCGTGATCCCACTAGATGATTCCAATCAGTACAGATTCACAGAGTTGAAGACTGATCCCCTCGAGTACAAGCCTCTGGAGAGGTGGACATTGGATCAGCTCAAGACAGCCGTAGAGGCCCAATATGGAGAGGAAGCTTCGGCATGGGTGCTCGAGGCAGATGCTGTAGCGAAATGGTGGGGACCAGAGCGAAAGAAGCTCTGGGGATACAATCCTTTGAACCATAAGCAAGATTGATGACTATTAACGTAATGAGAATGTTTAATTTTTTTCTTCAACTATTCAGGCCTTTTTCTATGTATGAATTCTGCGTTGCGGTTGAATACTCGTCATTTACTGTTCATTCTTGAAGCTTTTAATTCTACATATGTGTAGTTGACATACAGTTTATGTATATGTATATATATATATCTGCTTCAGATCTGTGGTGCTGCGCCAGGCAAATCACCACATTGGCAAACAACCATGTTTAACTTGTCCTGGTCAATATCTTTCTCTATAACTCAATGTCTGGTAGTAAACGCACCCATTCTAATGTCTCAAGCATTATGCATCACCCAACACACGCCCAAACCCTGAACAAACAACCGACTCGACCGCACTCTCTTAGGTGCACGAGTCTGTGATGACAGACTGGCAATCTTAGCCATAGGCAAGCAGCAACAGTGCAAATATTCTCTCACAAGTCCCAGAAGGCTCGCAAAACCTTTCCGTCAATGTCCGGCGGTATGGCCTTTGTGCGCCAGGCGCCTCTCTTCAGCCGCCACCATATCTGCAAGGATCGTCAGCTGCTTCTCCAATACGCATATCACGCAACGTACCCTTCCAGAGGTCCTGACCCTCATACTCCTCCTTGTGCACTCTCTGCTCGATTATCTTGGTTGGGTCATTGGGATCTACAACCTTGACAATCTGCCACCTGCTGTCGCCATTCTTGAGGTCGTTCATCTCAAAAATTGCCGAGACAAGCAACACCGCTAGTGTCAGGCCTTGAGCGTACACTCGAGCTTGCACAACCTTGTTGGCTGTGTTCATAGGTGATCTGCTAACAATGGCAAAAGCGATGCCCATCGAAGCGAGCCACGACATGAAGACAATGGGGTATCGGTTCTGTCGCGCATACGACACAAACCGCTCGTAGCTGGACTCATTCTCCCGAATGAGCTGTGCTGTGAGGGCCGCCTGGTCGGTATAGTTGCGCTTAGGGTCCTGGGCAATCTGATGTGCTATGCTCCATCTCTCAGCGTTTACGATGGCGCCGAACGTGCCACTCGATGTGACGAGAAATGCTCTGAAAGGAATCGTGAGGTTTCTGAATGACGCATAGCGCTTGGAGGCAACGTAGACACCGCCGAGTCCGAGGCCTAAGAAGAGTGTACCACCGACGAGGCCACCTTTGACCACTTGGGCATAGTGAGCCTCTTCTTCTTCTTTTGTGAGAATCTTCATAGTAGTTTCGAGGAGCAAGGAACGGGAATTGTTTTCTTGAAAGAGTGGTTGATATGGGTGCATGTATAGGGACTTGGCCCATCAAGCAATAGCCAACAATCTTATATAAAGCGCTGGCTTCCAGAAGGGTTTACCGGGCAAACCCGCTTGAAATACAGTCCTCATGCCATCCTGTCGCATGATTATTGAAAAGACTTGGCTGGCTGCTTATGCCGCAGCCAAATCTGCCGTGTTTATGCCGCAAATGCCGCATTCCAGATCGCGGTGCCGCCCGAGTGGCCGCAACTACGCCGCGCTTGAACATGATGCGGCGTCGCATGCCTTTTGGTTGAATTCAAGCCTAGCTGTTGATACCGGAGGGTGTCTGGTCGGTTTATATAGTTGCTGGGTGTATGAGAATGTCCACAATGCTTTGCTGGCCCGAAGCATGAGTCAATGTCCCCTGCTCTTTAACTGCCTGATTTGCCGAGACACCTGGCAATATCTCGCACAAAAGACGTATCTCCAATCTCTCTTAGCCACAGTCCAAGCCCTTTGCGAGCAGTTTCCTTCTCGTTCTTAGTTTGTTGGTTCTCCATAGCCCAGCAGATGGCCTCGGCCACAACATCTGGTCTGGCCTGGATAACCCCGTGACCACAGTCTGGAATGTGTATGTACCGATGGTTGCGTGAAAGCTGTAGCTGTGCCTTCTTCAGCCTCTCATCCTCTCTGTCTGTCGCATCGAGCAATTGTTTCTGGACTAGAAGAGACGGGGTTGCGATGTTGTTCTCAGCAGCAAGTGTCTCTTGGTACTGTTCCCATTTGTGAATGAGGGTATTTCCTCGGATGACGACCAGTGGCTTATGCCCCAGTATCTGTCTCTTGTACTGTTGCTGTTCAACATCAGCATCTATTGCCGTCTCTTGACCCGTTTCGACAAGAACCATTCCCGCCACATGTTGGGGCCTTTGTTCCAGAAACAACCTCGCAAAGGTGCCACCGTATGAATGGGCCACGAGCATATAGGGAGGATGTAAGTGGGCTTCATCCAAGTCGCTCAGCATCTTATGAGTTGCCATGTCTGGCTTCATATCAGGGCCCTGCCTGTCATAGAGGAGCACTTGATACGAGTCGCTGAGCAAATCTGACAGAGACGCCCAGGAGGCGCATGAGTCGCCCGATCCATGGAAGCAAAGGATCAATGGGGTCGTGCTATTTGTATTGCCAACTAGCTTGACTCTGCTTGCAGTATCTTCCATCGTTGGAGGTGTTGATGCTAAAGCTTGGGAGAATTCAAGTTCAGAGTAGGCAAAGGCATGAATTCATACGTAAGCACGTGTGGGTCGGGTTTAACTGAACCCGTTCAAGACCTTGCTTTTATCCAGGAACTAGAATTCAACTACTATATAGTATATAGCGTCTGATTAGGTTTTCTTTGCTCAGGGGTCTTGAATATCTTGCTGGGGCGAACTTCTGTTACAATGTGCTGTAAAAGTGACTATTCTCCTCTTATTTAGGAATATTCAAGGAGAGCAAGGTAACTGGGAAATACTGTCTAGAAAGAGGCAATCTAGCTATGTAGTGTATTATGGACTTTTAATTTTTCTTTCTTTCTTTCTTTAGGTTAAGAAATCAAAATTCTTCAAGCTTGATATTCATCCTCCAGCCATTGGAGGCGAGATCAGACAGATACAGAAAGTCGTAACATAACAGATGTCAAATGCATCATACCTTGTCAGTAAAACCGATCAAACCAACAAGATGCGAGATTATACAGGTGGACGGGTAAATGGTTGCTGTGGTTTGGTCACCCTAATAGCACCAACGCCATTTTCACCCGGCAGCCGAGGTACAGAGGTTTGCAATCCCCTGTGAATATTCCTTACTATTCTCTATCTGGAAGAAGATGCCAAAGTCCCATGAGGCTATCCCCAGTCTCACGCCTTACTCAGATCATCAGTCGAGGTGGAAAGACATAATTGACCGAGATGGTTGCGACTTGGCAAGGCAGTGGTAGTGCTGGCTGGCAAAATAAACATGTCATACCCAGCTTCCTCTGGTCTATTGATGCCAATTATTTCTGTCAGGGTAGTTAACCAGCAGGGATACTCGGAGATTTCCCTTCTCGCTACCCATTTCCCCATGGTTGACAAGGACTATGCGAGCTAGGAAGAGTGCCTCCGAGTCGGCGGCCGAGGTCGGGCCAATAGCTGCACAACAGAAGGAGGAGGGCGTCATGTATCAGCAAGACGAGGAGATATATTGCTAGCAGAAGCACTAGACTTGTCACGGTGTCATGGTCTGCCAGATCGTACCTCGTTATATGGGCGGAATATTCGCCATCAGGTGTACATCTTCTCGTCATCCCAGCCACGTTCCAATGCTACAGGCCGTGGACCTCTTTTCCAACCATTACCCCAGTGCAAATGCCGTTGATTTGTCAATGGCTCTCATCAGCAGCTTACGATCCTGCTAATCAATGCAGTTGTTCGGGCCGAACCCTCGAGAACCACAGACAGATGCTGCAATTGATCGGCACAGCCATCCAGCAAGCCGTTAAGCATAACTCTTGTAACAGGTAGCCAACAACCGATCAATTCTTCCCCCGTAAAACCTGGGGAACATGGAACATGGAACATGCGTGCACCCAACCCCGCAAACGGAGACTCCGCCGAGCATCATAGACATCATACTACTGCACATCCTTGCACCACATCATGCAACGAGGCCTGGTCCCGGCTCTTTTCTCGGCCATAACATGGCATATGCTTCTCTAGAGACGGGCAATTCTAACGGTGCACTCAGGAAACAGTCAAGGAGGTTGCCATCTTCCGGAGACTCCACGACCCCAGCCTTGAGACAGAGCTCCTGGGCGGCGGAGCCTCCGCCTTTTGGGGACGATGCAGAGTGACGAGAGTCCGATTTGGGGTCGTTATGACATGGTACCGATGGTGTATATAAGAAGAGCCAGCAGTGTGCCGAAACTCTAACCTCCAGACACAGCCAACAACTCTTCCCGCCTTGCCTCATCATGTTTCTCAAACAGCTGCTCATCTCGGCTGTGACCTTGAGCGGCGCCGTCTTGGCTCAAAGCAAGCCCGGCACTGATGCACTCGACAAACCCCGCAGAGACCTTTTTGAAAAGGACCTCTCCAAGTGTCCGGGCTACAGAGCCACCAAGCACTGGCAGACACGATCTGGTTTCTATGCCGACTTGTCTCTCGCTGGAAAGGCCTGCAACGTCTTTGGCACTGACCTCCCCAACTTGAAGCTTGAAGTCGAGTATCAGACCCAAGACCGTCTTCACGTCAAGATCCTGGATACAAACAACACCGTCTACCAAGTGCCTGACGACATCTTCCCACGCCCTGGCTACGGCCAGTGGGCCTCGCCCAGGAACTCAAACCTCAGATTCAATTTCAGGGCGAATCCCTTCTCCTTCTCCGTGACCCGGGCCGACACTGGCGAGGTTCTGTTTGACACGTCTGGCAGCAAGCTTGTCTTTGAGAGTCAGTATGTCTACATCAAGACCAAGCTCCCACCGAGACCTCACCTGTACGGCCTCGGCGAGCACAGCGACCCGTTCATGCTCAACGCGACAAACTACACCAGGACAATCTATACCAGAGATGCGTACGGCACGCCCAAGGGCCAAAATCTGTATGGCGCCCACCCCGTCTATTTCGACCATCGCGAAAAGGGCACCCATGGCGTGTTTCTTCTCAACTCCAACGGCATGGATGTGTTCATCGACAACAAGAGGGGCCAGCAGTTCCTCGAGTACAACATCATCGGCGGTGTCCTGGACTTCTACTTTGTTGCCGGGCCCTCGCCGCGTGACGTCGCTCGCCAGTACGCTGAGATCACAACGCTTCCCCTCATGACGCCGTACTGGGGCCTCGGCTTCCATCAGTGCAGATACGGCTACAGAGATGTCTACGAGGTTGCTGCTGTTGTAGCCAACTACTCGTCTAGCAACATCCCGCTGGAGACCATGTGGACAGATATTGACTACATGGACCGTCGTCGAATCTTCACCATTGACCCCGAGAGGTTTCCCAGCAACCTGTACAAAGACCTCGTCGACACCATCCATGCACGGGATCAGCACTACATCGTCATGGTCGACCCCGCCGTGTACTACAAAGAACCTAACCTGGCCCTCGACTCGGGTCTCGAGTATGACACATTCATCAAGGAGCCCAATGGCTCAGACTACAAGGGTGTTGTCTGGGCTGGGCCAAGCTTGTTCCCTGACTGGTTCAACCCCAACTCTCAGCAGTACTGGAACGAACTGTTCCTGACCTTCTTTGACGGAGAAAATGGTCCCGATATTGACGCTCTCTGGATTGACATGAATGTACGGCTTCCCAACTCCAGTCAGTCACTGGACATGAGCAGCTAGCTAACAAGAGATACTAGGAGCCCGCAAACTTCTTCAACCGGCCTTACCCTGGCAACAATACCACCCCCGAACGCTTTGCCGAGATCGATGGTGACCCTCCCACGCCTCCACCAGTCCGAGATGGTCCGCCTGCTCCTATTCCCGGATTCCCCGATAGCCTGCAGCCCAGGTCTTCCCGTGGATCGGATAAGCGCCAGATTACCCTCGCCAAACGCTCTACGCACTCCCAATCCCGACGCAATCGCGGCGTCGGACACTGGCGTTCCTCTCACCGTCACTGGGGCCAGAACAGCTACGGCCGTCCCGGTTCTGGGTGGCAGAGCGGCAGGAAGACAGGCTCAGGTTGCAGTCCTGACGAGTGCAAGGGCCTCCCCAACCGAGAGCTCATCCAGCCGCCTTACATGATCCAGAATGGCGCAGGACCAACACTGGCTGATAGCACCACGGATACAGATCTCGTGCAGAGCGGAGATTACCTTCAGTACGATACGCACAACTTGTATGGTGCCCATATGTCGACTCGCTCGCACAATGCTATGCGTGCTAGACGACCTGATAAACGTGCCCTTGTCATTACAAGAAGCACGTTTGCTGGCTCCGGCAAGGATGTAGCGCACTGGCTTGGAGGTGAGAATATTGTTTATATCTACCTGAGCGACGAGTGCTAAATCCTCTAGACAACCTTTCCCAGTGGGATCAGTACCGTTTCTCCATCAGCCAGATCTTGCAGTTTGCATCCATCTACCAGATCCCCGTCGTCGGTGCCGATGTTTGCGGTTTCGGTGGCAATGTCACTGAGACTCTCTGTGCTAGGTACGTCTTGGACCGTCTGCTATCTTGCTAGACCTGCTGACCAGGTGGTGAATACAGATGGGCAACACTTGGAAGCTTCTACACCTTTTTCCGTAACCACGCCGATATCAATTCGCAGTCGCAGGAGTTTTACCGCTGGCCCAAGGTCATCGAGGCAGCTCGCAATGGAATCTCGATTCGATACCAACTTCGTAAGTCACCCTTTCTCTGCCATCAGCTGTCACTAACCAGACCAGTTGATTACATATATACAGCCATCTACAAGCAGAACCAGACCGGCTCTCCCACTCTCAACCCCCTCTTCTTCAACTATCCCAACGACAAGAACACGTACTCTATCGATCTTCAGTTCTTCTATGGTGACGGCATCCTGGTCAGTCCCGTCACTAAAGAGAACAGCACCAGCCTCGAGTACTACCTGCCCAACGACATCTTTTACGACTGGGCTACCGGCGAGCCCATTCGAGGACGTGGCCAGTATGAGTCTGCCGAGGTGGAACTCACGGATATCAAGCTACACTACAAGGGCGGCATCATCTATCCGCAGCGTGTTGAGAGTGCAAACACTACTACAGCACTGCGCAACAAGGGCTTCAACATTGTCATTGCACCCGGTCTTGATGGCACTGCCGAAGGATCGCTGTATCTCGATGATGGAGAATCTGTTGTGCAGGACGCCGTGTCGGAGATTGACTTCAAGTATGCCAAGGGCAAGCTAAGCATGAGCGGCACATTTGAATACGAGGCTGGGGTCGGCATTGAAACTGTTACTGTTCTTGGTGTCAAGTCCAAGCCCGAGGGAGCCAAGAATGCTGATTACGACGCGAAGAACAAGAAGCTTGTACTCCATGTTGATGTACCCCTGACGGGCAAGTACAGAGCGAGGCTCTTCTAGGATGGTTGGGAACAGAGTACAGTATATGATATGATCATGGGTCCATAGTTGCCTATAAATGTCTCTATAAATACACGTTTTACTTTATCGTTTTGAACCTCAAGGATCACAGCAAAGTACTAGATAGTTTAGTTTATCCACCCAACCCATCAAGCGCCTATTATTTTCCCCCTTTTATTGCATAGCAGCATTCAGTGTAGGCCTAGGTCGAATGATTACAGAGGGCTTCTTGACTGAGCGGCAAAAGGTGATAGGTGAGAGCGGCCTCGGCGTTTGACGTGTCTGAGCATGTGCATATTGATAAGCAGATGTAACGTTATTAAGAGAGCATGGAAGAATCAAAACAGGCAAATGCTAGATCATGCAATCCTTGGCCCACCACCGAGTAAGCAAGCGCTGACAAGTTTTGGCGAAATATTTTAGCCAACGACACTGTTGTTGGCTTACAATATCAGGTTTATAAGGTCGTCCAAGTTCCAGTTACTACCTACTCGGCAAGCAAAAACAATCATTCATATTGATCCACGGTGAGAATGACTACTACCCAGACTACGCTGGAAGCTCTTTTCGAGGCAATCCCGCTCGAATCGCGAAGCCAGAATAACGTCCCCGTCGTCCAACAGGAACAGCATCAAGCAGGACGTGTGTTTGAGGCTGTTCCGTCGTCTACTGCCAGCCCAGCATCACGATGGCTGATTACAGCCTTGTTGGTGTGTGCAAATACCGTCCAGGTGACTCTTCCCCCACGCCATTCTTGGTGGTTTTTGAGCTAGGATATTGAAACTCTCAAGTTTACCTCCAATGCCGCAACTATCGCTGGCGGCCTTGTGCTGAGTAGAGAACTCGGACGTGATGCTGGTCCTGGGCAAGCCAACTGGATGGTCGCCTCGTATCCGTGAGTATTCTTGCTTGCCATGCTATCTTGATCGCACCCTGATTCTGCGTCTAGACTCACCCAAGGTGCATTTGTCTTGGTGACGGGCCGTCTTGGTGCCATTTACGGCCACAAGCAACTGACGCTCATCGGGTGTACTATATTCACCATCTTTTCTCTTGCCAACGGCTTCTGCAAGACACATGATTCGTTTATCACCATGCGCGCCTTGACAGGTGTAGGGGGAGGGGTTTTCATGCCCAATGCCGTCTCGATACTTACGACTATGACGGAATCTGATCCTAGGCTTCTTTGCAGCGTCCCCTCCACTGGGTGGGCTCATTGGCGCGCTACTTGCCGGTGTCTTTACAGAGTTGATCAACTGGATGTGACTTTTCGTCCTCATGTAAGTATTGGCCTTGACGGGGGTGAGCGATTGAACTGAACGGGGCACAAGTGCTGGTATATCAGCGGTCAACCTGGCATGGTTGGCATATACCATGCCCAAAGAGACACCCGTCGACAAAGGAGGTCACATTGACCTACCTGGTATCCTGATGGGATTAGGAAGTCTTTTGTTGTTTAACGTGGTCTGCAAGTGAGTACACTTTGTTCAGAAGCTGTCACTTGCGTCTGACCATTCTGTAGCTTGGTACCATCGGTGGGCTGGAATACCCCTTATGAGATTGCCCTGTTGATGACTTCTGTTTTTCTCTTTGTCGGATTCCTCATATGGGAAAGACGCTACGCCAAAGAACCCATCATGCCACTGTCCATCTTTGGCGCGCCGACATTTACAGCCTTGGTCTTTGTGGTGCTACTGAGTTACATGGCATTTGGTGTCAGTCTGTGGTACTCTGTAGCCTGGCAGCAGCTCTTAAGAGGTGCCTCTGTGCTCCAGACAGGTTATGGATTCGCCCCCTTCGGATTCAGCTCGCTCGTCGCCGTGTTTGTTGCAGCATGGCTTATCCCTCGTGTTGCAGCGCAGTGGATCATGGCCATCGGCGTGGGCGTTACGCTCGTCGCGAATGTTCTCCTGGCAACTATGCCTGCTCAACAGACATACTGGGCACAGATATTCCCGGCCATGATACTTTGTGGTTTCTGTCCCGATCTTGTATTTGTTGCAGCTCAAGTTATTGCGAGCAATAGCGTCAGCCGCCGCCAACAGGGCGTAGCAAGCAGTCTGATAGGAACACTCAACCTGTACGGAAACAGCTTGGGCCAAGGCTTTGCAGGGACCATCGAGACCGAGATCGGGGCAGATGCCAACGATGAGGTCAAGGGCTACCGGGCGGCCTTGTACTTTGCAGCTGGTTTGGCGTTATTGGGGCTGGTCCTTGACATTATCTTTGTCAGAATGCCCAAGGATGAGCGAGAGGGTTGGGACGATCCATCGGATAATGACAATCAAGAACTGGGGGCAACGACCACAGCTGCAGAGGTTGATAGTTCTGCGTAGGGCGCAGGTAGATAGGTTGGCTCCCAGGCGTGCAGCCTGTGGCGGATTAATGGAGGGTATGATGGGGTGTTATAACGCTTAGGTATTTGTTGTAGGTTTGTTTACACAGCGCTGAAAAGCTCTCGAGGGAAATAGTGCCTTTATAGATCTTGGAGTCAGACAACCCTTACTCTTTTCTTACTCTAATCACCGGGGCAGAAGGAAAACCGGACAGTACCAGAGTTGCGCCTAGATGGTCCTGGGCATCCGTTTACACGCCGGTAAAGTTCAACTTTTTATTCCGCGCTCATACTATGCCTGAGGTCGTGATGACAACTGTCTATATCGTTACTTTTCCAAATGTCTTTCGCTTTGTAACCCTCAGCATAGTGTTATGAATAGCCCTTAATTTTCACCGTTGCACGGCAGTTCCTGGAGTATCTTGGGGTTACGGCGCAGAGAAGAATATATACCGTGTCATCAGACTTGGTGCAACAATTGTGTTTTGAGCAGGGGGTGGTAAGGCAACTTGTCCATGGGATATTCGGTTCAGCCGAGAAGTGTCCCAGGGCGCTCGTTTATGATAGACTTGACTCATCAGCCGTCGATGTGCATTCGTGTATGAGTCTAGCACAATACTTATATTTTCTTTTAATCTCATGGGAGAAAAGTATACCATATATAGATGGGCGCTTGAGCTGGATGCATGCTAGACATGAAAGCTTGTAATTTCTTCAGCTGCAACCTCAACAGCTGTCGAAAGGCTATAATTTAGATAGAATTTATTGGTGAGTAGAGAGAACCCGACTTTTTTAAGGCTACGTAAACGCATAATACACTGAAATTGAAAAAGGAAGAGGCAATTTCGATTATGGCGTCTCATTCTGCTGTCAACATACAAGGTTTAACCGTGAACTTACATCTAGGGTCTATTTCGACAACTAAAAAGCGGTGTGAAGCTCACTCCTCACTAGCGTGGACATGTGTAGCCGAGTCTCAGTTGTATGTACGGATCATTGGGCTGCAGTCCTTGGATCCATGGGTAATTCACATTGCTTCTTCATGCTGTGACGCCCCATTAAATCAAGACACTCCATAAACCATGTACAGTAGTGTAGTAGCAAACATGTCTCAGCAGCCTGACACGTACATACTGTTTGTATCAAGCAAGCTTGGCAGCCTGGGCAGCCCATGCTCACCAACCCTCGACGCGCCCGCATTATACAGGCCAGCGCGCGTTGCTTGCATAACTCTGCTCCGATAGTAGACAAACATAGATAAAATTAGCATTCCAACTTGGTTTTAGCAAGCCACAGTCTCGTAGCCCCCTAATCGATGACGGCGTGTCATCGGGACCAGCCACAAAGTGTGTTGATACATAATCAGGTCATCCCTTGGCTTCTGTTTGTTGCTTGTACTACGGCGTTTCCTTTCCAACCTGTGGGCATTCCTCTCACGATTCCCTCATTCATCAATGCCAGGGAGTCACTCATTCAGAACGCCATTCACTCAACAGCAAGTTCAACCATGGCACGAAATGCTCAAGGCCTGTCCCATGCAGGCTCGACAACCACCGTCACCAAGCTGAGGAAGCATCGGCCGATTGAGTCGAATGGGCTGGCCGCAGAGCCGCAGACCCTCACTGATGCTGATGTATGGGGTCGTGCAGGGCTCGGCCGCTCGTGGCTGCGATCTCTCCTTGCTGCTTCACCATTAATCCTTGCGCCTGTAGGATCTATATCCATCTTCGTCACTCTCGGCGCGTATCAGGGATCCCTTTCACTCTTTGCCGCTGCAGTGAGAGAGCACGGATTTTGGAACATCTGCGTCCAACATGGCCCTCAGATCACGCTCAAGGGCATTGCCGCCGTCATCTGCTGGGTCGGCGTCCAGGCCGTTCTCTACAACTATCTGCCCGGGGAGGATCACAAGGGCCAGATCACTCCAGCCGGTCATCTTCTCTCTTACCGAATCAACGGTCTTTCGGCATGGTTCGTCACTCACCTGCTCTACGGAGTCCTCAGCTGGCTGGGCATCTTGGATCCGGGCTTCATACCTCGCAACTGGAGCAGTTTGATCGGCGCTATGAATTTGGCTGGCTTTGTCATCTCGGCCCTTGCGTTTGCCAAGGCATACATGTTGCCGACTCATCGAGAGGACAGAAAGTTTAGCGGTATGGTGCTCTTCTTGTACATGGCCTGGCCCAGCCGTTTGATGCTAACAAGCCTGCTAGGATCCTCACTGTACGACTTTTACATGGGTATAGAGCTGAATCCTCGTTTGGGCGAAAGGTTCGATTTGAAGCAATTCAGCAATGGCAGAGCTGGAATGATGGTTTGGACGTTGATGTACGGGTCCTGTTCACTTTTTTCGTGGCCGTTACTTACTCATGTGATCCTGCAGAGACTTTTCTAACATGGCATATCAGTACCAGACGCAGCTGTATGTTGAGCCGTCGTTGATTCTCGTCACGGCGCTGCAGACTATCTACGTGGTCGACTTTTTCATCAATGAGTCCTGGTATCTGCGCACCATCGATATTGCGCAGTAAGCTCTATCCTCAAATCCAGTTTGCATCTCTGCTAATACCATCATCTTGCTATATAGCGACCATTACGGATTTTATCTCGCCTGGGGCTGCTTTTGCTTTCTTCCTACCACGTACACGATACAGGGGCAATACCTAGGTCTGTACCCGACGTCACCCCCAACCCTCTATCTAGCCTTCTTCTTTGCCCTTGGGTTGGCAGGCTATGTACTGTTCCGTTCAGTCAACCACCAAAAGGACAAGGTCCGGAGGACTGGCGGAAAGTGCACCATCTGGGGCAAGCCGGCAGAGTGCATAGTTGCATCGTTCAGGACCTCGGACGGTAGGAATCACACAAGCCTGCTTCTGTGCAGTGGCTGGTGGGGATGGTCTCGACACGCAAACTACGTGGGCGATTTGCTCCTCAGCTTCAGTAGCTGCGCGTTGGTTGGTAGTACGAGCGCTGTGGTCTGGCTTTACGCGGTTTGGATGGCTGTGCTGCTGGTCCACCGGTGTATACGCGATGAGAAGAGGTGCTCGGTCAAGTACGGTGCTGCGTGGACCGAATACTGCAGACGCGTGCCCTGGCGGTTCATCCCTGGCATCTGGTGAGACGTCAACTGCCGAGGGATTTGTGTGCTACACAGCAATGTGAGACAGAGAGAATAGAGGGTGCTTATGTGTCGAGACGGCAGGGCTCGGGCCAAATGTTAGATTCCATAGACTCAATATTTGCTACATAGATGTCTCATAGAAAGCTTCCATGATGGGAAGCCGGACTGTAGATCGCGGTAATTATGCTATGACACCCAAATCTGTACGGGAGCACGTATTGAGATGTAACACAACACGTCGAGTAAATAAAATCCGTATGCGATAATTATTGCCATCATCCTCACCGTGTTTTTATCATCCTTTTCTGTCTCATATGGCTATTCTATTGCTTGTGTCTGCCATAGAAAAGCAAGTATCTTTCCGATTCCCGTAGATGGTGCACTCGAATCATTCTGTGCAAGGTCTGTTCTTCCTTGGATGGTCACAATGACCAGATATTTCAAACGTCTGTAACCAGTCACTGCGTTTCATTCATACAAACAGCTTACTCATGGTACGAGAATAATCGTTGTTGCCCTGGACCGTCACGCAAAACATGTACAAGATGTCGCCGACACGATACGCAACTTTTACAAACAAGGACAGTCTCATCGTATTTTTCACGGGCCTTGAAGCAGTACCCGCCCTCGTCATGCGCCCAACACCAACATTGTCGACATCAGCGTGTTATCCAATGTTCTCGCAGTTAACATCGAGAAGCGAACCTGTCTCGTGGAGCCCAACGTGCTCATGGACCGCCTGGTCGAAGCTACAATGCCGCATGGTCTCTTCCCCTCCCCGTAGTATTGGAATTTCCTGGTATCACTTCAGAGGGCGGATTCACGGGAACATCTGGAGAGAGCAGCTCGTTTCGACATGGCTTCTTCAACGAGACGGTCAACTTTGTGGAAATAGTCCTCGGCAATGGTGACGCTGTCAAGGCATCGCATAACGAACGGGAGGATCTGTTCTACGGTGCTGCGGGTGCTGCTGGCACATTAGGTATCACGGCGTTACTTGAGATACGTCTGGTTGAGGCGCGCAGGTTTGTCAAGACGACATATCACAAGTTTGGTAGTGTCTCTGCTGCCATCTCTCGAACCAGAGAGGAATGTCAGAATACTGATGTCGACTATGTGGACGCAATTCTCTACTCAGGGGACCATGGCGTTATTATTACGGGCGAGTTGATCGACATGAAACCTGACGAGTTCCCGATATGAATGTTTAGCAACGCTGAAGATCCATGGTTCTATCTTGATGCACTGGACATGACGAAAGATGCGACTACTTTGTCAAGAGTCATAGAGTATATACCTCTAGGGGAGTGCCTCTTTCGTTATGACCGCGTTGTCTTCCGGGTCGGTCGTCAAGGATACACTTGCTTCCAGTTCGTTTCGTTCAACAAGTTCTTCCGCTGGCTTCTACATGACTATTCTCACACCCGGACACTGTACCATGCTCTGCATGCGAGTCGTATTTCTGAGCAGTTCGTGATTCAGGACCTTGCTCTACCATACGATACAGCTGAAACAGTCATCAATTGGGTGGATTATCAACTTGAGATCTGGCCTTTATGGTTATGCCCTTTGCGAGCCACGTGAATACAGATATCCCATCCAGTCACACCAGGCAGACTTGGAGCATCTAAGAAAGAGGACTTTGATGAGAAAAGCATATCTCAGCCCATGCTCAGCATAGGTGTATGGGGCTGGGGTCCCCCGGATCAAGAACAATTCAGAATCCAGAACGTTGCTCCAGAGAACAAGTTGGTATCGCTTGGTGGTGGCAAATGGCTCTATGCGCAAACCCTTTATCGTTCATGGTACCAGGACCTAAGGGTGTAACTTTTAAAAAAAGAATTTGTCAATGGAAAAAGCATTAGCAGTTCTCGGACAGAAGCAGCAGCCGCATCGTATCCAAAGGGATAGTGTCTTTAGCCCAACCTCGTATCATGAAAATCATCTTAACTGTTTTAGGCACTGCTTCCGCTGGACCAGGTGAAGAAGACGCTACCTATAAATAACAAAAGGTCTGGTTTGCTACAGATTCAGTGCTCTAAGCTCGATAAAGTTAAAAGCTCAGCGCTTCTCCGAAGGCGATCGGGCTCTCCACGTCTCCAAGGGCCTAGGCTTTGACGGTGAGAATTATTCTGACATGTTTGGGTATAAGTTGACTAGACGAGTGTTTGGGTTATTCTGTCCACTAGATAAGGCCGTTCTGGACCCGAGTCAATGGTGAGAGTCCGAGCATAGTCATCTGGCCAAGTTGTTTGATATCAAGTCTTGGAATGCGGCGACAGCGATACTAAAAGCGAACCTCAACAATTTAGGGTCAATAGGCCGAGCTGACGATGTAGTCAATCTATTAATATACTGGAGGTTTGTATAAAGACTCTCATGTCTGCCCAAAAATAAAAGGTTTTATCATCATCGAACTTCATCGAACTTCAGCTTCTCGCCACCAAACTGCCCACACTCTTCACCTCTGATACAGATCGACTCCATCCTCAACCATCACCATGAAGTTCACTGCTGCCTTCGTTGCTCTCATCTCCGCCACTGGCGCTGTCGCTGCTCCCGCCGCCGACTCCGTCTCAATGATGGCCGCCACTGCTCAGTGGACCATTCAGTCCCTCAACCGCGTCTGCGACAAGGCCGACACAACCTGCACCTGGAACTTCAAGATCAACACCGGCAGCGGCGCTGCTACGCCTTGCAAGTACGTCGTCAAGGCCAAGGGCGCCTCCAAGGCCAACGGTGGCCCTGTCAAGTGCGGCACCTTCACCATCACCTCTGGCTGGAGCGGCCAGTTTGGTCCCAGCAAGGGCTTCACCACCGTATCTGTTGTCAACAACAAGAAGCAGATCATCTATGCTTCCTACACCGATAAGCAACTGGCTAGTGGCAAGGTTGTCAAGCCTGACCAGAAGTACGCCCCTGCTGCTCTCCCCTGATGGATTGGATGTATAGATGGAATCAGACGGGGTGGAAACAAGTAGAGGAAATGGATTACAGAGAATTTAATGTTAATGGGGGTGGGCTAGATATACATGATAATGCACTTGGGTACGAAGATAAACTATTATACTTGATCTTGGCTCTTTCACTCATTGATCATGACCACCTCCAGCTTGACTTGTCTGAATGAGTTTTAGAGTTAGATCTTATCCCAGTCAACCAGTCAGTCCTAGGTGTATTTCCTTCACAGGGTTTACAAGGATCACATCTACAATGCCCCTGTGGAAGATGCCAGGTCACATTGAACACGTACAAAGGTGTTGCACATACCAGGACACACGATCAAAGACCCCCCACATCTACTGCTACTCAAGTTAATGAAGCCCTTCTTGTCCACGACCTGATGACCCCCACGGTTCGCCAAGACGCTTTATCTGATGCGGGGTCAGGCCGGAAAAAGGCGCAGACCAGACCGAACAAGACAGCAAACATCTTATCAGATCAAACCCTAGAGGCTAAACTTCTCTGCTCAAGATTCAGTCTTTCGACCGATTCTCTCAGCCATCATGGTCTTTCTTCCGCCATCATGGGTTCCAGACTTACCTCTTGGCATGTAACACCGGTACTGCTGTGACAGCCCGTGCTGACTCTATTAGACCCCCCCGATTCTATTACCGTTGCCGAGTTCATGAGCAGCGAGAAATATCATCGTTATCCAATTACAAAGGCCCGGAATCCATACACTTGTGGCCTTACTGGGAAGACGCACACAGCAGCCGAAGTGATAGCTCGGGAGGACTACCTTGCTCGGGGCATTGAGCAAGCTCTTCAGCTTGACCCTCATCCCACCACCTCTGAGTGGGATCGAGTGCTGGCCGTGTTCTCCTTCAATACTGTCCGTCATCCACTCCAGAAGATGCGTGCTGCTGATGCTGACAATTCAGATCGACTACATTCCCCTTACGCATTCTATTCATCGGCTTAATGGTATCGCCAGCCTCTCCAGTGCTGCACTGTCGGCTTCGGAGCTGGAACAGCAACTGCGTGTTTCGCACGCAAAGGCTATCTTTACTTGCGTTCCTCTATTAGAGACCGCCATCAAGGCCTCGGGTGCAGCTGGCATCCCCCGTAGTAATGTCTTTGTCCTTCCGATGCCGGGCACCACAGCCGTGACAGGATTCAGAACAGTCGAAGACCTTGTTGAAGATGGGAAGAAGCTTCCTGGATTGTTGCCGCTGCGGTGGACGCTAGGACAAGGTGCTCGTCAAGCAGCATACTTGCTGTATTCGAGTGGCACATCTGGTCTGCCCGTGGGTTCATCCTAATCGTTCCCAGATCTCAAAACATGCTGATTTTCGTCTAGAAACCCGTCATGATCTCTCATCATAATATCATCGCCGGCATCATCCAAACACGCACGTTCGACTCGGTCTCTCGCAAGGCTGATGGTATTGAAACCCAAATCATGCTGGGTCTTTTGCCTTTCAGCCATGTGTTCGGGCTCATGCTCATCACTCACCTGGGCGCGTACCGCGGAGACGAGATTATCGTTATGCCTCGTTTCGAATTTGAGTCATTCTTGGGCGCAGTCAGCAGGTTCAAGATTGAACAGCTTCCTATTGTTCCACCCATTGTGATACAGATGCTTGACAAGAGGGATATATGTCAAAAGTACGACTTGAGCAGTGTCAGATTTGTGTACACTGGTGCTGCTCCTCTGGGACGGGAAACCGTAGACGACTTACTGGGACTTTACCCCAAGTGGCGGCTCGGTCAAGGATATGGCAAGATATGATAACATACTCTGATACGCTCTCGCTGACTCCTTCGTCAGGCATGACCGAGACATCGACAGTCTTTATACAGAGCAGCGAGCACGACACTCAAGTGGGCACGACGGGCTCCCTACTTCCGGCCGTCAAGGCCAAGATCGTCGACACCGATGGATCCGAGATCACCAACTACGAAAAGCCCGGGGAACTGCTCATCCAGAGCCCGACAGTTTCCTTGGGATACTTCAACAACCCCAAAGCTACCGCAGAGACCTTCTTTGAGGATGGTGCCGGTCGCTGGATCCGTACTGGTGATGAAGTGTTGGTGCGCATGTCTGACACAGGGAACGAGCACTTTGTTGTCGTTGACCGAGTTAAGGAGCTTATCAAGGTCAAGGTAAATGCATCACTTGTGATTGTTGACAACACAATTGGACACGTCTAACTCGTTGGACAGGGTAATCAAGTAGCGCCAGCAGAACTAGAAGCGCATCTCCTCACCCATCCGGCCGTGAGCGACTGTGCAGTCATTCAAGTGCCCGATGCACGAGCTGGAGAGGTGCCCAAAGCCTTTATTGTCAAGTCAGACTCGGCAATCAAGTCGGAAGAGGAGCTTGCACGAGATATCCAGCGATACGTGGAGGAGCACAAAGCAAGATACAAGTGGTTGAAGGGAGGTGTCGAGTTTGTTGAGGCGATCCCAAAGAGCCCAACTGGAAAGATTTTGAGACGGAAACTCCGAGACAGGGAAAGAGAGAGGAGAAAAACCAAAGGCTCCAAGTTGTGAAAGGAGCTGGATGCCTTGCAGAACTAATAACCAGGAGGAGTCAGCCTCGGATCTTGGGCTCACCTCAGTCTGTTTTTCCCTTGACCTTTTTCCTCGAAAGAAGAGTGGGACACGTGCAGTAGAATTCCGAGCTCAGCCATACCTTCATGTTTTTTGGATTTTACATGGCAAACATTTCCGCATGGGGTGATTAACGAGAGAATGCATAAGCTCATTGATTGCCTCTCTGTTGAAAACGACCGAAACTCGGCCCAGGGTTACGTGGTTGTTTCAGTCAGGGTCTTTGTTAGAGAGGGAGCTGTTTGACACTAAAATCCCTTTATGAACGAGCAGCAAAAACTGAGTGAGTGCTTTTCGATAAGTATTTACGTTGTTTTCTCTTAATCACATCTTCTTCCCACCAAGGGATACTTGCCTGGAGCTGATTTTCCTGTACCATGATAACTATCAAAGTCCTTTTGTCACATATGCTACTAATAAATATCAATCTTGAACACACTTGATGAATGCCCCTTGAGCTCAGTGCTCGTCATAGTGAGTACAATGGCATTCGACGCAGTCGCATTGTGGTCCACATTCACATCCTCTCGGCCCAGGCTGAGGCTTCAGATCCCTTGGTGTAAAGATCAGACGGCATGCGTCGTGTCTGGAACGGAAACCATTGGCTTCAAACGGCGCCATGGATAGGGGCGTGGTCTCTGGCGCAACTGACAGGCGGAACTCACGGATGACGGCCGCCAGGATCATGCGCATCTGATAAGAAGCCATATTGCCACCAGGGCAGCGACGAGCACCCATTCCAAAGGGCGCAAGACAGCGGCGTCGCTCGGAAACCAGTTTCTGGTCTTCATCCATCCAGCGCGAGGGGTCAAACTCATCATAGTTGGGGAACAGGTCTGACCGCTGTCGACTCAGAGAGAGAGACTGCGTCGTCACGACGGTCCCGGCAGGGAGGTAATATCCCAACATGCTCAACCCACCAGAGGGGATGACTCGGCTGCCTGTCAGGGCCACCGGAGGGCGGAAGCGGAGACCTTCGGTGATGCAGGCGTTGAGAAGCTTGAGGTTCTCTAGCCCATGCAGTCCCTGGACTGTCTGGATCTCCTCATACAGATCGTCGACCAGAGTCGGTGACCCGGCGAGGTAGTAAAAGATAAACGCCAGTGCTGACGACGTTGTCTCGGTGGCAGCAAGAATCTGGCCAGCCATCTCGGCGCTCATCTCGGCCTTGCCGTCTTGAAATTGCTCTTGATTCATGTTTTTGAGAAGCAATTCATGAACCGTAGACACATCATCCTCACCCACCCACTTCTCTGCCTCGTCGACCGTCTCTGCGCCCAACCTGTATAAGTAGTCGCTGGAACTGACACGGAATGCGGCATGGCCGAAGGGGCTCAGCTTCAACCACTCGAACAGCCACCCGGGGAGGCAGAGGCGCCATACAACAAGGAAGTTGTACTCGCCGACAACATGGGGGAAGTCTCCTGGCTCCAAGCTCGCATGAGGGCCAGCCATGACAAGCTGCGAGTTCAGAAGCGTGGCGATGCGCAAGTGATGGACGATATCTTCCGAGTTCTTACCGCGCGATGCACCCAGGTTGGTGACCATTTGCGCAATGTTCTTCTCGAACATGGGGTGCCAGTACCGTAACGCTTTAGTTGTCACCGCTAGCATAACGGGACGGCGACGCGAACGAGCGGTTGCGTTTGCCGGATATGTGACTGTCCAGTCGTGGCCGCCAATGCGCAGCGCTCGGATGGCCTTGGGTGCGGTGTCAAGGTCTTGCCTGATGAAGAGCGTCTGCACCGATTCAACATCATTGACAAGCACCAGGTTGGGTGCAATCCGCACCAAGGGTCCATGCTTGGACAGTAGATGATCGGCCTCGAAGGACAGGCGGCCGTGCCATCTCTGCCACCGTATCCAGAGGGAGGTTGCAGCAGGAAGATAGGGGCCAGGGATGGCCGAAAGAGCGTGAAGCTTGACACGATATAGTATCTGGAGACTTGTGAATAGAAAAAGTACAGCCAGCATCGCCAGGACTGTGTTCACTGGCGATGCCGTTACCGCTTCGAATACGGTCTGTAACATGTCCAAGCTTTCAGTGGTGATGGGTTTGATACTCAAAGAGATGGGTTTTCAATGTCAGAAAGTCTGCTCTTCCCGTTCCCTTCAAATCGACGCCGTTCCCTCTCTTATAGCAGGATGGGAAGCCCAACTTGTCATGGAATACAGATATATTCCATCACGATGTGCGCTTTAGACTTCATGCTAGGACTACACCGTCACCATAACGTTCCAGGATCGGCAGGTAAGCAATAGAATCAGGACTCTGCGTTTCGAATTACCGGTTTTCATCGAGCTCAGGCCCGTCACGCCCACTTTGGCCTCACGATGCATGTCTTGGATCTACTTTGCATGTCCCAGTCTCGAGCCTTGATGTTGGTCAACTAGGTCTTGCATCTTGGAGACCTTTAACGGTGCCATTGCCAGGATATAGCAGTCTACTTGTCCCTTGCATTGGTGTGGCTAATGTAGTGACGGGCGCTATCCCACTTGAAAACGGGAGACGCCTCGGGACGTGAACATACGCTGACCAACGGTTGCCAAGGCGGCCAGTCCCATTGATACAACCCTCCTTTGGGTACAAATCAAACGTCTTCATGTGGCGGAAACCGACTATGCTCCTGGAAGTGACTCTAGAACACCAACTATCTCGCATGATTCTGACTCGTGTCCCCAAAAGTAAGGCGAACCGAGTACACAGTCTATCTCCGAAGGGACCTCATACGGCGGCATCTCTATCAGCTTGTCCATGGTGAATGCTCCGGGGAGACTGGATAATGTGGATGAATATATCTGATAAGCACAACGACCATGTGTTCTTCGGGATCCTTTCGCCCGAGCTTAACAGCTGCATACGATTACTAGTCCTACTCCAGAGCAGGGAAATCTGGTTTACTAGGAGCATCGTAATAATCAAAAAGGTGCGATTGGCTGCCTCCTTTCGATATGCTTGTCTTGAAAGGTCACATCAGCGTAGCCAATGCTGCCCGACCCATTTTGAAGCCTGGCCAAAACCCTTAATCATAGTCCAACATGGTCATAGCAGGATTCAAATGCGGGGTGTACTCCGCACAGCCAAATTCCCTAAACGTTTGCCCTTATTTATTGTGGTACTGTCGAGATGGGATCTCAGGGTGTGCGTGTAGACCGACCCCCTGCATTGAAACCTCATATTTTCGGCTCTACTGACCGTTTTACCTTGAGTTTGAGGGTAGTCATCTACATAATACAGCCAGATGGTTGAGGACTGGCTAGAGGTTTGTTCTTGTACTGCATATGAAAATGCATCTGATGGGTAGCTTTTCAGGGGCTATCACGACAGTGAGTGTCTTGAGGATGCCATTGGCTACGTATTCATATGCACCCTTTGAATCTACTGTACGAAATCAAAGTTTTTCCAGCGTTAACCAGTCGCAAGATTGGCCGCCTTGGCGACGATGCCCAACCCCTTGACCAATCTCGGTCCCCGGCCCAGCTAGGGAAGTGGATAATATTTCTATACTACTCTCAATGGAATATCGATCTAGTTGTAATATGTAGGTATATACCAGCCCTAGCGCCTGTGTAACACAAAGAAAACACCAGAGGGATTCATCTCACTATTGGTGCGATTAGATCCCATGCCCATGGTGACCTACCAAGAAGGTATTAGCACGCAGGAGTTTGATTGTCTGCGCCCAGGCAGGATACACAGACTAGAAAGAAGATGAGTTATTCCAAATTTGTTACGGTGTTGATAGAGAGGCAAGGAGAGGCTCCTGTCGCCGTCTAGCTTGCATCATGTTCTCATAAGCGTCCCAGAATGTTTCAAACCATTACACGCATATACCAGTAGCCTTACAGGAGAGAGATGTAGATCGGCCGATCTCAATGTCCAGATTTGTTCATCATTACGCTGCTTGGCATCCATCGAGTCCGTTCTAAGGCGTCGTGCAGCCAACTCGGGAGAACGATGTCACCGTATTCCACCCACTCCCGTGTTTCAAATGCCGAGTGCCCAAATCTATTGACGCATGGATAGATGACCATGTCTGATTGTTAGTGTTATCCTTAAGCTTAAGGCTTACCAGATGTTGCCCCCGGTCTGCTTAGAAATACTTGTCTAGGCTGCGGAGACGCCGCATTCTACTTGAGATAGAAAGTACCATTAGTAGATAAGCTAGACAGGGTATCACCCAGTTTCATATCAAACTCAAATGATGCTCCACTGCAATTGTAGTATTCACTACTCCGAATACTAACAGAGGAAAGGGGGGGTAAGAGACATTATGGGGCTCCAGTTGGATCAGTGATTCTAGCTGTTGCCTTTCTACATTCCCTTGCTCGCGTACGGATTTGGGTGTCTCGGGCAGCATCTGTTGGGATAGGTCGTAGATACTTCCCTACACGATCAGCTTCGGTGTGCCCAAGGTAGACTCCGTTAGGTGCGGGCGAAACCAGACTTGAGGAATACTACGTGAGTGGCTGTTGTACTGCCCCATGAGCGATCAGCAAAGAGAATCAGAGGATGAACGATTTGACCAGACTAGAGTTCAAATGCAATCTCCTGATGCTTGGTGTGAGGGCCACGCAGCCGAATGGTTTGATGGCCATGACCCCGTTCCAACACGTCATGTAGTCCAAGGTTGCGAGATGATAAATAGAGAGCTATATACACTTTCCCCAAGCAGGAGTGCCTTTTTTATTAAACCAGGTTCTTGTAACTGCGGGCGCAGCCAAGTTACCCCCCTACCTACGTTGCAAGTGTACTCATTAATGATAACAAACAGGTGCTGTTCTATTGACGTATGAAAAGCCTACGGCTCAGATAGAAGCATCATGTAGCTGTATTACTCGTCTCGTAAAATTCTTGGTAGTGGATTATCGAAAGAAAGAAAAAAGGAGAAAAAAAAAGGCGAGTTCCCAACGGAGACCTATCAAAAAGTGACGGCCTCTTCTAGATCAGTAAAGAACCTCGAGCGTGTCATCTCCCGCCATCCTTTTGCTTTCCAGCCATTCACATCCGTAGGAAACGGATCTATAATACCGAAAACAGACATATCATATACAGATATGCAAAAGATCTTGTCCTGTGCGTCCGCCTTTTGCGCACATCTAATGGGTTGTTTAGCCTGCTCTTTATCGCTAGCAATTGCAGGGTCAAAGAAGGGTCCTCCGGCTGGCCGTCCGAGCTTGATGAAAGATACCTGGCTCAGTCGTCATGCGGACAAGTCCAGCAAGTTGGCCGTCAGGCACGTAGAATTGTGGCCGTTCTGTCATCTTCAACCAACGGACCAAACCATAAGCACGATTCTAGTGGGTTTCTTTTCCTTTAGTTTGCCAGCGCAATATTTAGTCTTGAGAGAAACATGGGTATATACTATCCAGAGCTCGGTCTTGCGACGTCAGTTACTAGTGGGAGGAAGAGAGTTTTTGACTGAGCAACCAACCAGCTATAAGACCTGTCGGATCCCAACGTCATTGCTTACCCTCTTCACATCTCTGGCTCTGCATAGTACAGCACTGTCCTAACGGAGTAGAATGATGATTAACTGCGTCGTTTTGCCAAAGTCTTGACTTGGTCCACCAGCAGCAGTCACATATCTGAGGGACTAGTCTAGCTGTGTTCATTACTAAGGCACCTCTAGGCTAACAGGAGTTTTGACTTGCATTGTACCACCCATCAACATCCCTGGAGAAGTCATGACGTAGGCCCTTCCGTAGCTCTAGTCAAGGCCTCTCCCCATCTCTGTCTTTGGCGGGGAGCCTCGGCAACTCCACGTGAGGAGACGGTCATCCATCATCTCAGCCACAGGTTATTAATCTTGTTGACTTGGCAGCTTGGTTCTGTTTTCAGCATACCTGTGATCGAGACCGATTACTTGAGGCTAGATTTGATAAATATCCCCATCATGACGCACGAGATCGACCCCAAGCGGCTCAATCAGCCATATACGCTCCCCGACCCTACCAGCTTCTCCTCTTTTCAGCGCGACATCTACCAATCCTTCCGGCCACCCGTCTTCTCAACCAACCCGACAGAATGGGAGTCTTTAGCCAAGGAAAGGATCCCTGCTACCAACTTTGGCTATGTGCACGGGTCAGCAAGCAGTTCGGCGACAGCAGAGGCCAACAGCGAGGCCTTTGATCGATACAGGCTCAGACCGCGTTTCTTGGTTGATGTCACGCGGCGTGAGCTGGACGTGGAGTTGTTTGGAACCAAGTACAAGAGTCCACTGCTAGTTGCTCCCGTTGGTGTCCAGAATATCTTGCATCCCGATGCCGAAGAGGCTACAGCGAGAGCATGTCATCATCTGGGCGTACCCATGATCTTGTCGACTGCTGCAACCCGGACGATCGAGCAGGTCGCCGATGCCAGCGCCGACGGTGATCGTTGGTTTCAGCTCTACTGGCCCAAGCCCCAGTACGAAGAGGTCACTGCCAGTCTTCTCGCCCGGGCAAAGGCGTCTGGCTACAAGGTCCTGGTCGTCACGCTCGATACTTTCAGCCTCGGCTGGAGACCAACCGATCTTGATACCTCTTACCTGCCGTTCATCTGGGGCCAGGGCTGTCAGATTGGCTTCTCGGATCCCGTCTTTAACAGGCTGTTTGAGGAGATGCAGAGGAATGATTCGCGAGGTTACGGAGAGAAACTGTCTGAACTATGGTCCTTTATGAAAAGACCAGGCACGTTGTACGGAGCTGCACGGGTGCTCGCCAACGCCAAGACCATGGTCAAGTCAAAAGCCTGGATCGACGTCTTAAACTCGGGAACCTATCGTGAATGGAGCCATCTCGACATCTTGAAGCAGTTGTGGGAGGGTCCCATTGTCCTCAAAGGGATCCAGACTGTAGAAGACGTCCACTTGGCAATCGAGCACGGTATCGATGGTGTCATCATCTCCAACCACGGTGGCCGGCAGCTCGACGGTGCGATAGCCTCATTAGATGCCTTGGCAGAGATTGCAGCCGACGAGAAGGTCAAGGCATCCAGCTTGCCACTTATCTTCGACAGCGGCATCAGAACAGGCTCAGATGTGCTGAAAGCACTGGCACTCGGTGCAAAGGCTGTGTGTATTGGGAGGCCATATGCGTATGGTCTTGCTGTGGGTGGTCAGCAGGGCGTGGAGCATGTGCTCAAATGTTTGCTGGCGGATACGGATAACATGCTGGCAAACGTTGGAAGGAAGAGCATTCGTGACTTGAGCAGAGATGATCTTCAGGTCTTGCCGGTGTCCAAGCTGTAGCGGCGCGTATGGTAGTATATCGGACATGGGGTGAAGAACAGGTCGCGTAGTAGACCGAAGCTTGTGTTCAAAGTAACGCAATATCAGATTGCCACCACATCTCATACGAGTGAGCCAATCGCATCTCAACAGAGCGACTGCTGATGCTTATCACCGAAGCCCACTTGCGTCACATCGCCGATTTCATCGGTGCTGTATGCACCAAGACATGATTCAAGTCCGATCCGTGACTCGGGGGGCAGATGTGAGAAGAACATGGCTATATCATTGAGAATATCCTCGTCGATTTGATCTCAACCTCAAGATACCACCACATTGAGTGCAGGATAGAGTCATGGAGTCGCAACGCAGTTTCCAGACCCTCAACGGCAAGGTTGCTCTTGTTACGGGGGCTTCTCGAGGCCTTGGGGCAGGCTTTGCATATGAACTTGCACGAAGAGGAGCAAAGGTCAGTACTTTTCTCATCCTACTGGATAACAGCTGACCAGAACAAGGTCATCGCGACATACACATCCCCTAGCAGCGAAAAGCTCGTCAAAGAACTCTCAGAGAGGGTTACATCCCTTGGTCCCCCCTCGCAGTGCATTGGCATCAAAGCCGACCTCATAGACCCAGCCTCTCCTGCTGAGGTGATCCGCCAAGCTGTCGCTGCTTTTGGTCCCCAGATCGACATCCTCATCAACAACGCCGGCATGGAGATTGTGAAGCCTCACACTGATCTAACCACGTCCGACTTTGATGCCATCTTCCACCTCAACGTTCGTGCGCCTCTTCTTCTTCTCCAAGCTATGGAACCCTACCTCCCATCATCGGGAGGCGGCCGCATAATCAACATCTCGTCTGTGGGGGCGCGCTGCGGCTTCAAAAACCTGTCCCTGTATTGTGCATCCAAGGCTGCGCTCGAGGGTCTAACACGCTCGTTGGCGGCTGAGCTAGGTGAGCAGGGGCATACGGTGAATGCTGTGAATCCAGGACCAGTGCAGAGCGATCTCCTGGCCAACATCCCAAAAGAGATTGTTGCTATGCAAAAGAGCCAGACGCCCGCAGGGCACAGACTAGGCCAGGTGGATGATATTGCGCAGGTTGTTGCATGGTTAGCTTCAGAGGAGAGTCGGTGGGTTACTGGACAGGCTATATCTGCGAGCGGTGGCTTGGAGATGTATTAGGCGTAGAAGTCGAGCTGTTGAGCGCTGAGATGTATTTGGAAAGCTGAGTAGCATTTATCTGTTTTCTCGCCACTAGCAAGCTATAGAAGCAAACAGCTAATTTGTTGATTGAAAATCAAAAGTCTTGATTCACTTGATATAGATTTAGTGACAGCATGCATGTATCTCAACAACATCAACCGTGACATTGCGTTCGGTTACTAAGACGTATAGAATATCTCGATCCAGATTCAGTTCTCAACTGGCTTCTTGAAGGCAACGAGCTCAGGACATCGTCAGGCCCGGTAGCTTGAGGCCATGTGAGACAAACTTCGAGTTCATTACTCATCAGTTCCAAATGTTTACTGCACAGCAGTTACTAGTTCTGCCTAAAAAGACTCCTGTGCCGGCCTCAAGTCCAACTCATGAACCCACAGCGAACTAGGCTGCTGCGACAACCACAAGTATGTCTGTCCCACGTCTTCGGCCCTCATGTGCTTGCCCGTCCTCGTCTCCTCCGTATCTTGATCGGTGATGCTGCCGTTGGCAATGGCGTGCACGCACTGCACACCATACTTGCTGTGTTCCTTGGCTATGGCCTGGGCCACCATCCTGGCCGACGCACGGGTCGCTCCATAGGCCCAAGTGTGCCCGTAAAAACAATGGTGCCCTTCTTGGCGCCATTTGTGTCAGCCAGGAGGGTCTGGCCGCCGTTCTGCTCGTAGATGAGCTTCAGAGCCTCTTGTGCAAAGACAACAGCGCCAGTAGTGTAGGTCTGCATGCTATCATTAAGAACAAGATAAGGTGATGGTGTTTATATAACTAACTAGGCTGAGACGCGAGGATTTATGTCAAATACGTCATGGCTGCTGTACGCTGATGACCGTCAATTCCCATGGCAAAAGGGCAATGATCTTCGTGGTGTTGTAAGTACATAGACTACATATTTACTAAGAGTACTAGTCATAGTATGAACAATAGTATCCAGCCGGCCTGTAGGGACGTAATAGCCTGGTTCATATTATATATATATATATATAAAGTTAACTCATAGCTGCACAGGGACTAACATATCCGTAGTGGTGATATTCACGGAACTAAACAAGCATAGCTTGAATACATGCAAGGGTGAGTCGGGTGAAGAATTGTAAACATTAAGAGTATAGTTTCCATTCATAGCAATCGTAAGACCTTGCGATCTTTACGTGTTCATATGCTTATCGGCAAATTCAAGTCCTCAGTACTCGTACATCACCGTCCCTCCATATCATACAAAGCCAAATCAGGCACTTGCAGCAGCTACTTTGCCGACCAAGCCCAAAATACCAGCGGCAGTAATCGCGGTCTCTGACCTCTGGAATCCCTCTCTAAAAGGCAGACGTTCTTGCTCTGTCCAGATGTTAGCAACATTTCAAACTAGGTACACAGCAGCCCTAGCTTACCGAACAACACCTTCACCCACTTCCTGTTTGCATCTCCATTGTCCACGTTTCCAAAGACTGACAGGTACAGCGCAGTCTCAATGAAGCTGATCTGGACCAGGTCCGGAGGCAACGAGAATTCAGGGTTGGCCGCAGCAGCGGCTTGAAGTCGTGCCTTGCGGGCCGTAGCAGCAGTCTGGATAGAAATGGTGGGCTCTGTGAAGTGCGCTGCTGTTGCTCCCCAGATGGTCTTGTTGAAGCTGTAGTTGTCGCCAAAGTAGATGTCATTGCGGCTTAGACTTCCATCGTGCTCCAGAACTGACACGTTTAGCTGCTGTGCTCATGCGGTTCCTGTCGAAATAGCTTACCGCCGTGCTGCCTCACATCATCCAGGTCAAAGGTGACGTTGTTACCAGTAGTCAAGGCCCTCGTGCCAACAAGAGTCGTGGCAGCTGGATCTAGGTTGATGGCATCTGTGAGCGCGACAATCAAGTCGTCAAGGGAGATGTTGCGGCCATTGCGAGGGAGGTAATCGTGGTTAGCCAGCGCGTTGAGCATGGGGCAGGGGCTTCGAACTGGTGCTTGTTAGACATGACAAGTTTGAGCCTGTGGATGGTAGACGTACGATCATTTGACCTAGGAGCTCGCCAGTTATTGCTAGCGCTCACGGCCAGTGCTGCAAAGCTGAAGAAGGCGACGTTGAAGAGCATGATGGGCAGAGATACAACGTAAGCTGCTAAGAATTCAAAAATCACGAATTGTTAAACGCAAACCTGTTCAGGTCCTCACAGACTCTCTTATGTATTTTACAAATACGAAACTCTCCTTGACCATTTCTTCTGGACCAGGATAGCCCTGCCGAGGCAGACGGACAAGTGCCTGAAGAGGACGATAGTGCCGTCGGGGGTTGGTGCGTAAACGCGGTCACCCCGACGCAAGATCTAGGGATAGTCTAGGGCCGAGACACGAATATCTCCTTTGAGCCAATAGCGGCAAATATGATTACATGTTAAAACGCTACCTAATGCTCAAGGACCCTTGCAGTGGAGTCGTCAGGGCCCGGACGTTGAGCTGGGCTTTGCTATCGTTCCACACATACGAAGCAACCTCCTATACTAATTGTCCGATACCTACCTGTTTTGGAGGTTCAAACCTCGGTATAGTTCTTTTCATGGAAGGTAAGGGATAGGCCTGTGAAATCAGAGTCAAGCAAGTAGGTAACTTACCAAGGCCACTATTTCCTAATGTAATACGGATACCATGGCGATATCTTGCATCATATTACCCAAACTGCTACCGAATATCTCTATTTAGACTTGGTTACTTTTAATAAACCTTCCGCTAATTTCAGTCTCGAACAGGGCATTTCGGCCGGAAATGCCTGGACCGAAAGATCGGCCGAGTTATCCCCCACTGACAAGTTTTGAAATTTTCATGACCTCGTCATTCTCTGTGATTTGATAAGGATTGGTCTTGATCCAGATGTCGTTCAAGTTACTCCTAGCTAGGTCCTATAAGTTATCAGGTGTATTTCCCACGTCCTTGAGTGCGCGCGGCATGTCTAGTTCTTGGATTATCAAGTCAAGCATGTCACCCAAATCGATCTCCCTGCCGACTTCACCTCATCTTGCTCAAGAGTATCTCAACTGTCTGTTTCTGTCGATTGACATTGACCTTCTTGCTGGCATTGTACTTGGAGACCGCCGGCAGAAGAACACAACTTGTCTCCCATGCCCAACGCCCAACGGTCCGAGTTGATGTCCTATCGTGTGACTCGCGCCAAGAGTCACAATGTAGTCGATGTTGAGAGATTTGACTAGAGCGAGAATATCAATGATTTCTAGAATGGGTGGATGTGGTGAGATGCCGATGCGGAAGCCTACGACGCGGTCACGAAGCGTCGATTGAGCCCGTCAAGATATGAAGGGTTTTTTGAGATTGAGCGAGAAGCTATTATATATACTCGCGAGCTTTGAAATCGTTCTAGGATCTTGCTGCGGCAGGCTTCGGGAAATGGGTGACCGAAACTGATTATGGGAGTAGACTTGTTGTCAAAGGCTTGACGACATTTCTCTTGTCCGAACCAACAAGACATACTAGCTGGTTCAGATTCAAGCTGCTAGAGATGATCTAGGTTGATTGCTGGACGCTTGATGGTTCGTTGGATGGTATCATTGGGATGCCATGCACTGCAGCGATAAGTGGGCAGCCAAAGTCGTCATGGAGTCGTGGTCAATTTGTCCGTGTTATCACTCGGTTCTTACTGTCCAATTCCACTTTGAGCGATCATCTCTGGATACAGTCTTGATCTGAAGATGTCTGATGGATGGTACTGTCAGCAAGTCGCCATTGACAAGCTCTAAGCGTGCAAACAAGACGGTCAAGGGACGGTTGGAACATGAGACAAGGAGCCCATGGCCTTTAGTGTAGAGTGTTGGCAACTCACAGATCTTTATTATCTATTAACTAATCAAGCATAGGTGTCCGAGCATTCTCTTATCCACGCGAATCTTGTTGGCCAAGATCTCAGCCAGGGTTCTAAAGTTTGAACTATGATAGTTAGTCAACCACTTTGCCAGTTGCCCTGAGTCGAATATACTCCTATACCAGAGGAAGTTGGATCGTTAGCTGGGAGATACTGGCGAGAACCACAAAGCAGGTATTCGCCTCAAGCTGACTAGTTAATCCACACACTTGTTACGTTAGCAGGATACTAATGCACGGCGTGTCTAAACTATGTTCAGTGGAGAATTGAAACATTTTTTCAACCGGCATTGTCGTATTGTGCCGTGTGTTTTACAGCCTTATCCATAGCTTGATAAAACGCCAAACTTGGTCAAGCATGATGATGCTGTGCTCTCTTATAGATGCTACTCATAAACAGTTTGAGCCCATCTGAAACTGGGGGGAAGCTCATTTAAACGCCTCAAGGTGCAAATAGTACGAGCCGCGTGTCAACCTCGACCAATTATCGACATCTGACGTACAGCAACAACACTAGTCGCCCACATCACGATTCATTCGTGGCCGCCAGCGTCATGCTCATCCGCCACATAGCGACATTCTCGGTTGCACTGATTTGAAGAAAGGATCCACGTTTCTAAACAGGAACCGATGTGGAGGTGTAAAGATCCGGCCGTTAGCTGAGGAGCCTGCAGCCAGTAACAAGTGGTGTCAGGATGGACCGAGGGAGCGAGAGTTGGCTGTTGGACGCGTGTTTCTGTGCTTGCCAAGCAAGTTCTGATACCAAACTTTTGTTCCCATTCAGAGTCGGCTCCCGAAATGCGGAGGTGCCGAATCCACCAACTGTTGGGGACTGGGGAGTACTATATCAAGTGTGATTCTCTTCGCCAAGGGCAAGCCAGCTCTGTTTGACGCACGTTTCTGCTCTTTTCATTCTTTCTGTGTGCTGACTTTACTTGACTGTTCCTTGTTTTGTATCTTTGACTCTACTCTCTTTTATAATGAAGTTCTCTTCACTACTCACGAGCGGGCTCGCTTCTCTCCCTCTGGTGGTCGCTGGCCACCCGACCACCTCACCACCAAGCGAATACTCGGTTCAGCAGGTCAAAAACCCCGTCTACAAACGCGATGGTGCCGCCGCCGTGGCCAAGGCTTGCCGAAAATACGGCATCAGACTCCCCGGATCACTTGCCGCTTCAGCACATACCCGTCGTGACGGCACGGGCAGCGTCGCCAATAAACCCATCGATGATGATGCCGAATGGTTGACGCCTGTTCAAATCGGCAACCCACCCAGAACATTTCAGCTGGACATGGACACGGGATCGTCAGACCTCTGGGTGTACGGTGCTAAAGCGGCTGCCGCGGGCGGAAGCCGGACTCGATACGTTGGCTCAGAATCCAACACTTCGGAAGAGATGGACGGCTCGACATTCGAGATCCGCTATGGCGATGGGAGTGCTGCCGCGGGCCATGTGGTAAAAGACACAGTCTCTATTGGAGGCCTCTCAGTCGATTCACAAGCTGTGCAGATTGCCGATGAGGTAACCGAGTCTTTTGTGCAGCAGCTCAACGTGGATGGCCTGCTGGGCCTGGGCTTCAGTTCTATCAACAGCATCATACCAGACAAGCAAAAGACCTTTTTCGCCAACGCAAAGGCCACACACGGAACAGGGCTGTTCACGGCAGATCTGCAGCACGATGCGCCAGGCACATACAACTTTGGCTTCATCAACGAAACAGCATTCACGGGCGACATTGCGTATGCTCCTGTCAACTCGTCGACCGGAATGTGGACATTTACGGCGTCGGGATACGCAGTGGGACAAGGCAGCGTCTCCAAGACACCCATCACGGCCATCGCTGATACCGGAACGTCACTTCTCTTCCTCCCCAACCAAGTCAACGAGGCATACTATGCCAAAGTCAGGGGGGCCAAGGTCGATGACACAGCCGGCGGCTTCGTCTTTCCCTGTGATGCACAATTGCCCGACTTCACCTTCAACATTGGCAGCGTGGGTGTGACGATCCCAGGCTCATTCATGAACTTTGCTCCTATTCAACGAGCCGAAGCAAAGGCTGCCAAGAGAGGAGCTAGGAGGAGCGCCGGTCAAGCCGCAGGCACATGCTTTGGTGGGCTGCAGTCGAGTTCTGGCTCCGGGCTTAACATTTTCGGAGATATCGCTCTCAAGGCTGCCTTTGTCGTGTTTGATGGAGAAAACTCTCGGATAGGGTTTGCTAGAAAGGCTCTGAGGACATGAGAAAGCTGCTGAGTCAGCGGGTGATGAAAGCCACGGTGATTGTGGCTTATTCACTACTTCATTCATTCATTTATTCGTTCATTCATTATTCTTTTATTCCATCAACGCACTCTGGCACTGTATCGTGGTAGCATTGGGGCGGCACAAAAGTTTAACCCTAGCAAGAAATCGCTCATAAAAATTTGTGCCCCTGCATAAGCGTACACGCCACGAGCCAGTTTGCACTCACTACTACGTTAGGTACACCTGTACTGTACAACTGTACTGTCTCTCAAGTACGTACCTACAGTACCTCAAGTCCCCCACTGGGCCCGGAGCAAGTACAGTACTTCCAGCTCGGTTCGGTTTTTACAGGGCGATCACGTGGCCCCAAAAAGTGTGACATGCCTCTCTAGCACCAGTTTTCTGTCACACAATACGTAAGCACCCGCTGCTCCCAGCAATAATCACAACACTATATAGCAGTTCAATGAAGCCGACCTGCAATTTGGCCAGTTGCACGTAGTAGATGTCGTCATCGTTACTTTGTCTGGGCTATGGTTGTTCTATACTTGTCTCTTAAACACATAAACTGCTCGTCTCGTCTGGCTCTACACATCAGGCTCAACCTCGTCCACAGTAGGCACCTTGCTCAACTTATTCCCAAAAAACTCGGATACAGCACTGGCACTATCCCAGATGGCCTGAACGTCCTCCTTGCACACGCCGATCCGCCTCGTGCCTCGGATATGCCAGTGCGTCTCCAGTGGCAGATTCTGGCTCATGATGGCTGGCAGCACAACAAGCTGCGTATCGACATCGTCCAGCACCTTGCGGTCAGAGAGAAATAGTCCGTAGGTGATCTCGGTCGATATCCAGGCGAAATCCTTGTGCGCGTCAAACAACCCTAGCGTGTCTCCGGCATTGCGTGTGTAGACTCTCTTGAACCAATCCACGCCGCGGTCATGGCTAGCCTCGTCAACCTGCCATCCCTCTCTAGTAGTGCTGTAATCGCGATCCTCTGGTTTCTCGACTTTGCTGATTGCCAGGATGGCCTCGAGAGGCTTGCACACGCCCACGAGGACAGCGGCCTTGACAAGAGCTTCGCGAAGGCGTCTTACAAGAGCCTGACGCGACTCGCTGGTTTGGTAAGCCTCTTGGTTGGTCAAGTACTGATAGAGGGCCGCAGCAGCCTCGGGGTCGGGGCTGGCTGACAGGCAGGCGATGACGACGAGATACCAGCGCTGGCCGCCCAGTTGAGTGTTTTGGAACTTTGATTCGATGTTTTGGAACATCTGGGAAAGCTCAGGGGTTAGTTCAGAGGGTGCCATGATGACTAGTTTTGTTGAGGAATGAGAGAAGAAGCGCAGCGGTGTCGTCTTGGTTGTCAGAGCGAAGACGGAGACGTTGATTGCAAGCCAACGGTGGAGAGAGTTTCTGCCCCTCTCCCTCGTCTCTTCTCCACATTGCAAGCGTAGCATCATCAATCATCATTAACTGGCTTGGTTGCACGGGTGGTCAACTGGATAAAAATCATCTCGACATGTCAGTGACTTCTGATGCCACAAAATTGGATAGCATTGACGACCTCAGGACATAGCCATGCAAGCCACAGCTCCAAGACGTATGGAGTTGTCCGTATCGTTTTTGCTGTAGCTCAGTTTCAACGCCGCACCACCAAAGGGTTGTTTGGCTTGTCTTGGGTGTACCAATGCTCTCGTACATCTTGGCAAATTTTACTTGAAACGAACCGAATAGTATGCCCCAGGTTCAAGGTTATTTTCATTCTCATCATTAGACTGATCAGTTCTTACACAACCAAGGCTAGGCTTGTTTCAGGAGCTGATGAAGAGGCCCGAAGTGACGATTAATCGGACTGGAAGGGCCTAATTATTCAATCTTCACATCAAATAGTGGACTGAGTGACCTAAAATGGATAGCACCTAAAATATAGAGAAACCGGGAATAAGTCATGTCAATGGATAGGTACACATCCATCTTTCTTGTCATCTCACAGGCACTGCTGCTATGCAAGTTTCCTAGTCTTCCATGAGCATGTTTCGTCTTCAAAATTCTACCTATTGTCTATCTTAGTCTTAAAAGATGGGCATTTCATTACTCTAGAGCCAAACTTGAATTGAAAGAGTTGCTGCGATTTAATTGATACATACATTATCCTGTCATGTCGCTACGAGTGAAAAATAGCATTCCGGTGTGTAAGCTTATGCGCGCGCATTCTACAGCACGAGGACACACAATTGCTTGTCCGCCGTCATTTTAAATTATGTATAGTAGACGTGTCTGTCTATAAAATCCTTTATAGTCGGAACTTGTTTGGAATGCATCATGTTTCACAAAACAACCAGTATTTACCGTGGGCCAGACTGTAATGTTGAGGCCGAAATCAACCATCCACTCAAAACTACCAAATTACTTGGGATAAAGATCCTCTGCATAGAATTCTTCGAGCAGGTTGCTATGGTCGAATTCATTGGTTCGGGCCTCTGCTTTACGAGCTATTGAACGTGGAGATTTGCTGGTGTTGGTAGATTCTGGATGCGGCACTTGCTGTGCTCCAAGAGATGTGCAGGCAACCAGTCAAAGACAAGTATGGTTGCTTTTTTGTTTTTATTTTCTTTCACCAACTCACTAATAGACAAGTTACCTTGCCAAGGTTCCTACTTGATATCCGACAGTTCCAGTCGTCGTTCTCCACAGGTGAAAATCTGGAACGACAGCTGATAAACACTTACGAGGTCGCCCAACCCTGTCAATGATTGTCTTCAAACGTGGTAGGCACGTATATCGTAAGCAATCAGGCTATTTAGCTCATGATCTGATCCAGGGTGACGGGACCTGAGAAGTGGTGGAGATTCTATCCAGACACGTGGATCCCAACGATCGTATCACCCTCAATTATCACTTAACATCTGAAGTGGCCTGACATAAATCCACACATACAATTCAGGGCATGTGTTTTTCTTTCAGGCCCTTTCGGACTTGACCGCCACTCTACCCGTCCCAATCAAGTTCAACCTGCAAAGGACGTCGACCCCCTGTTGTCTCGGGAAGTTGGTTGCGATACACATGGTTGTAATGCTTCTAGATCGGTAGAGAGACGTTGTGCTGTTTCAATCATGGGACTTTGAGTTTCCAGCTGACCGGAATCCACCGCCAAAGATGGCTTGCTGTTACTGCAGAATCCGAGTTTCAAAAGGATCACCAGATGTGTGAGGCTGTATATATTAAAGGACAACCTCTGCCCCATCACCACGTCTATCCTCTTTCTATCAATCAAACATCCACATCAATCGATTGCGCTAAACCATCATTCAAAATGCCTGCTGGTGTCCCCCCTGAGCGCTCGTACTCTCGTACAGATGCCGGCGTCCGCGTCGAGTATCCTGAGCCGCATGAGCTGCCCTCAAGTAAGCCCGTGATGGGCCAAGGAGGACAGTATTCCAGGCCCACGCTGGCCTCCCTCTCCCTCGAGGGCAAGGTCATTGTCATGACGGGTGGAGCTAGAGGCCTCGGTCTGGTGATGGGTCAGGGAATCGTCTATTCTGGGGCCGCTTTGGCGATTGTCGACTTGAACAGTACGCCCTCACGCTTCCACGATGGAATGCAGTTGCTTACAGATAGCAGAGGAGGAAGCAGATTCACAAGTTGGCCAGCTGACAGACGCCTTCAAGCGGGAGAACCCAAACAGCGAGAAGTTGGCACATTTTCCTAGTCATCTTGCACAGCGTCTAATAAGCTACTAGAATCCCCAAGGTCACGGCTCACTATGCAGATGTCTCCAGCCAAGAATCCGTGGACTCCTGCATAGCCGAGATCCTCAAGGAACATCAAAAGATCGACGGTCTCGTTACTTCAGCTGGGTTCTCGGAGAACATTGCTGCCATTGACTACCCCATTGAGCGCATACGCAAGATGTGGAGTGTCAACGTGGACGGGACATATTTGTTCGCTGTTGCTGTTGCCAAGCACCTGATGGGACGCCAGGCTCCTGGCAGCATCGTGTGCATTGGAAGTATGTCGGGAAGTATTGTCAATATTCCACAGCCGCAGGCGTAGGTGCTACATTGAATGAGACGGAGAGGAGTTCACTGACAGTGCAGCAGACCTTACAATATATCCAAGGCGGCTGTGCGTCACATGGCAGCCTCTCTCGCCATCGAGTGGGCACATGCTGGTATCCGTGTTAACTGCATTTCCCCTGGCTATATGCTGACCGCCATGTGAGTTGGGATCGAGATTAAGCTAGTACGATGCTAATAGCTTGTAGGACGGAGAAGATTATCAAGGAGAACCCAACTATCGGCAAGACATGGACGGACCTCATTCCTCAAGGAAGAATGGGTTCACCGCAAGACCTTATGGGCCCGGTTGCCTTTCTATTGTCCGATGCCTCTGCATACATGACTGGCTCAGAGATCCGTGTGGATGGTGGCTATACTTGCACATGATCGTGTTTGCCCAAGATGACCCGAGTCTGAGATGCGTAGGATTCTTCCAAGTAGAGACAATAGATAATAGACAATATACAATATGAAATAGGCAATATGCAATACAAGTGTGGGTGTAAGAGTTGTTGGACTTTTACAGTTGCTTTTTCTAATCAGTGGCCGGATACAAGAGAACTTGCCCTGCTCTAGATATCCAACCAACGTTAGCTCCTGGTGCATATCAGGATTTGGTTGCGTAGTAGGACGTCTGTTTATAGCACCCAATCTCGGTTAGTTTCTGGTATCTGGCATCTCATCAGGGTCCCACGTAAGCGGATCCTTCAAGATGTGGCAAGACACGTAAAGGATTTGGAGGATGCATAGTACGATTACTCTGTTTGAGCAAGACCTCGGCCTTCTCCTGCAAGATCACATCACAAATCTCCAAGCTTTTCAAATCGTCATGACTCTCCCGGGACTCGCCATCTATGGCCTCGGCATCGCGTGCATCGGTCGAAGCTTGATGGCTTTCACCCAACCCCAGGCAGAATACGCTCTCAACGGCCTCAGACATACCGTCACTTTCAACGACGACCCAAGCTCAGGGCCTATCTATATGCTGGGTCTTTGGGAAATGTCCGTCGGTCTTCTTTTGCTGGCGCATCTAGTATATGGCAATAGCCCAGGCGTTACGACCTTGGTGGGCCTGATGAGCTTGTTCAAGGCCGGCAATGCTATACTCATCTTCACGATTGGGGATAGGAACAAGATGGGTAAATCAGCTGGGAATGTGGTTACGGCGGTTGTTCTAATGGGGTGGGCCTGGTATAGAGGTTACGCGTGAGCATCACTAGGAAGTAGCTCTAGGATCATCAACGAAACGATGAACCGGACGTTGGTTTTGAAGATGATTTCTTCTATGGTGGTAATGACATGGCCTCTTGGCAGATGGAGTACAGCTTGTATAAAACGGGTTCGGTCCACACAGACTTCTGGGAATACTGTCAGCTAAAACACGGCCATGTCCTTGCGGCCGACAACATCAATCAAGTCTGTGTATGGACTGGAAGGGAGGGCGTCAGAGAGTGCGCACATCTTGACTCGTGTCCGGCTTTTAACGTAACCATATCAGATGAGACATTGAACTCGGTGGTAAATGTCACGATTATATATGGTTTCTCCGTAAAGAGATACACTTGGGGCATGGGTCTAGAGTGCCATGCCATCATGTGCAAGCCTTCAGGCTTGCAACGACAGCAAGCGACAGCAAGGGGGATACCACGTAGCCAGTCTGCAGCAGCCGTTAGAAGGAGTGACCGTATACAGGAGCGACCTTACCATGAGAATCCTGGCAATTGACATCTTGTCATCCTCATCTGCATCGTCCACTTCTGCCATGGCCATGAGCTTCATGGCGGGCGGGCCTGCTGGCATGAGCATCATAGTGAACCAGAGAACAGGATCCTGGCCGAGCACGTCGGTCTTTGTGATGAGGATTCGGATAAACAGGATGCTCAGTCTATTTGGACAAGCATTAGCAAATCGCGTCCCCGGGAAACGAATGTGGGCGGTTTCTCTTACACTGGCCAGACAACGAAGCGAACGATGACAACGATGGATAGCGGCACCCAGTGAACACTACCCGAGTCGTTACCTCGTCGCATTCGTCTAAGGCTGTGGGCTAGCTTGATTCCAACAACAATGACCTGGAGCGTGACAAACAGCTCGCCAATGTTTTTGAGACTCACGGTCAACCAAGCGTTGAAGATGCCGCCGTCGTTGTACTCTGCAAAAAAGGCCTTTTTGAAAGGAGGAACAAAGCCAAGAATGACACCGACGGTTGCGCCTATAGCTGGTGGACTGATGAACTGCGTCGTGAGCGCCAACGCGTGCTGAATTCGGGGATGGAGTCTGTCCCACACAGCATGCTGAGCCTGGGCACTGCCGCGCGCCGCTCGCTTAGCATATCGTGGCAGGGGTCCTGGCAAGAGGGAGGTTCGTTCATCGGCTTGGTCGTCTTGCTCAGCCGAATCGCCAGTCCCGTCTGGTGTGTCATGCCCTGCCCTGTCACGCAAGTCCCGGTCCATGGCGTCGACAGGATCCTCGTCACTGACGCCAAGAAGAGTCCCGCCGAGGCCAAAGGTCAGCATGTTGGAGACAACGGAGCAGACAAGGAAGTAGGATTTGGCTCGGTCGATGATGTCGTCTGTGCCATCATTGTCGGACTCTGCGAGGGCGGAAAGGACACCGGCCGAGCCAAGAGATTGGATCAGGAGAAGAGGGTAGGAGGTGGTGTTGTTGAAGGTTATGGCTGGAGTGAACCACTTGGGTAGGCTCAGACATTTCGTGAGGACGAATCCAAAGGCGATGGAGAGAAAGTTGTAGACAAGTGCCCACGCTGAAGCTGATTAGAGTGTGCGCTGGAGGAGAGAGACATGCCATTCATTCACTGATGGGATGCTCACCTAGAATGGGACATATCGAATTGCATTGGATGACTCGATCTGCGAACCAAGATTGACGACAAGAAGAGCAGGGAGAAACATCTTGATACAGATCTTGGAAATCTGTCGGCCAGTCTCGACGCTGAGAAGTCTGGTCTGTCCTGCGACAACACCGTAAGAGATGGTGAGCAGAACCGACGCCGACGCCTGGATAGCGCCGACAAAGGTGCTCAAGATGCTGCTACTGCTCGACATGATTTGACTGGTGATGGTGATGGTGTTGTTGTCTTTGCAGAGTATAGATGGCAGCAGAGCTGGCTACTACCTATGTTGGTACAGAGGCACCTAGGTAGGTAGTAGGTAGTAGGTAGTAGGTAGTAGGTAGTAGGTAATAGGTAATAGGTAATAGGTAATAGGTAGTAGGTAGTAGGTAGTAGGT